>JAYMGJ010000597.1:0-20805 GCA_037178675.1 Scleroderma bovista
ATGAGATATATATTTAGAGTGTGGAAGGTGCATCAGACCTGGTTCCTTGGCAATCTACATGCTCGCAGGGGTGGATCATCTGTCATAGAATATGCCTCTACAGGCTCATCTGGAAAGAAACTGGTGTGCTCCAATGCTGATGAACCAGCTTGAGTAGGAGACTGATCATCAGCTCTTTCAATGCGTGCCTTTTTCTGGGGTGGAGCCTTGACGATCTTGTCCTTGGATTGTCTACCAGATCTTACTGTCTTCCATGTCACCTGCATTACAGGTGTAGAGGGGCCCACTTTTACTACCTTGGACTTCCCTATGACTGTCTCTGGATGCAAAGCTCACAACATGACCACTTTTGACCTTGAAATGCCTCATTGCAATACCTTGAACTTGACCAACTGCATTGGATTGGGATCCTCCAGTGTCAATCCACTTGGTCGGGACCGCAATCAGGCACAAATGGAACCCTACCAACTATGGACTGAGATCTTGAGATTGGCACATAAGCATTGTCAAAGTGGACCCTGAGCAACATGGACCTTTCCATCTATGGTAAGATCTTTGCAAATACCCATGGAATCTTACCAAATATTCCTTGGGCACCGTATTGCATCTGCCCATACATGGTAAAGTAAGATCAAGGGTCCTTGTGACATGTGAAGAAAGTGACTGTGTGAACTTCAATCAACAGGCCGGTATGTGTGCCAGAATTGGGAACTCGCTGCAAAGATTCCACCTCACCCATGTCCAAATCTGAGTACAGTGAGAGCGATAGCGGTGAGAGGTCTGATGCCACCGGGAAAGGCAAGACCCCCCTTCACAAAGATGAGCTCCTCATTGTCCAGGAGAAACTGGAACAGTGGATGGCAGCGGATGCAATGAAAAGGAAGTCTATTTTTAAGGACATTGCAAGCCATGTCCAAATGCTGGAGGCCAACAGGACACTCAAGAGTCACCAATGGGTGATAAAGAAGAAGGTGAGTGCTCCCTCACTTATGAAGAGCTTGCCTTAATTCGTATTTTCATAGGCCATTCAAAATTGGCTGTATAATCACTCTCGCACTCAGAAGAAAAAACAGCTCATCAAATATGGCCGCAGGTGGACTGCCCGCATGGTAATAGCAGACCAAGAGAAGGGAAAAATAGATGATGTGCTTGCCAGAGCAGGACATGCACCCGGTTCCAGCAGGTACATTAAAAATTATCAGAGGGCAGTGGGCAAAGTGATAAAGAGACTGACTGCAGAGAACATGGAGCAGGCAGAAAAGACAGCCAAAGAATGGAATGATACCCACCCCCCCCCCCCCCCCAGAGATCCAAGCAAGGTGAGACTCTTATCCCATGGCAGCATGGTACTGAAACTACAGGTAGAGCCACGGAAGGAAAAGGTCAGAAGTTTGCCCATGAGTTTTCCAAGGTGATGTGGAAGCAGTGTGGTGCCAGAGTGGTGGTGATGGCGGCTTGGAAAGGTGCCGCAGGTGACATCATGTATGGCCTGTGAGTGTGGTTGTTTGGTGTATATATTACTACTGAAACACATAGGCATGACTTCAATGACGAATTGGGTGATGGCTGGGACCGGGTGGAGAACAAGTGGGAGCGGTATGCCCATCAGGTATTTGGTATGGAGGAGGAAAGTGGTGAAGATATGGAGGATGAGGGCACAGTTCCAAGAAAGCCTGTCAAAGGTAAAAGATGGCCATGGTTTAAACTCCCAACAGATGCAGATGATGTGCCCTACATTCTGGTCATCCTGAATATGAACACCCAGGACAAAAAGGATGTAGTACGCACATTCATTAGTTTTCATTATGGTATGTAATATTCTATGAATCAAACGCTAACCATGTCATAACAGGAAAGGCTTGTGGTCAGTCCGATGTTGCTGTCCCATGGGCAGCAATTGTGCTTGACCACGGCACATATATATCGGGCAGGTATTGGCCTGCCAATGTTGCATTCAAGGAACCCTCCAGGCTTACCAACAAAGAGGCCACAGAAATATTGGAGTGGTGGTGAGACAGGCAAGTGAGTGATCCCACAAATACATTCGAGGTCAAGAGGTGGTTAGAGTCCAATGGGTTGCTACAAGCTGTGGTTTCAAGTGCCAACCACAAGAGTATGGCAAAGAGAACAGGAACAAAGCCCATGCAAGGTAAATATCATTCTATTAAATTGGCAACCACTGAGAGGCATTGATAGATGTATCATATAATGAGGAGGACATAGAGGACACTCAGCCCCATGTGCATCCTCATGGAAATGCTGTGGGTCCTTCTAGGGATGGAGCAGAATCAAGGCGCACCCACGGTAGACATGATTTCCAAGGTAATTACATCTATTCATTCATTGGAATATTGATGTCTTGCAGCGGATGCTGAGAAGAGCTGCAATAAAAGGTCAAAACAGACACATGCCAGAAAAGATACAGAGGGTAAGTATGATTACTGTATGAACATACACTGATATATTTTCACAGATTCCAGTTCAGATCAGACTGATGGTGACTCCTCAGCCGGTCACAATATTAAAGTGGGCTCACCAAATGCATCATATTCCATGCATGCTGGGTCCCATCAGCAACAGGCAATGCAGCAAAGGAAAGATACAGGTGGGACATTTATTACCAATGGCGATGAAATGAACAAAAAATAGCAGACCATGGGCATCCTCCGACTGCGGGTACTGCAGTGGGTGTCAAACCCAAGCTGCGGGTAAAGACAACAGGTGAGAGTGTTCTTATGGACCCCCACATACAACTAAATGTATGTGGATAATTTTGATATGCAGACAAGAAAAAAGCAGTTGTAGATAAGAATAATCTGGCACATCCGATTGCAACTGTGGGTGCTTCCACAACCGCAGCTGACAACCCACCTGTCACTCAGAAGACCAAAGGTAAAGGTGGTCCTATGATGTCACACCAGCAGTTACAACTATGTTTATCATCATTTATTTAGGTAAACAGAGTGCAGTCACAGGGAAGAGTACGCCTGCCATGGAGGTCACTGCCACTGCCCACTCTGATGCTCCGCTTAACACCAAAGGTGATGGTCTTCTTAGACTGTGAACATATTCTGACATTGACATATTTAATATTTATATTCAGGGAAACATCCTGGAGGTACTGGGAAGAGTGCTCCTTCCATGGACGTGACACCTGCAGGTCCTCCCTCCACTGCAGCTCAAAAAAGTGGGAAGAAAAATGGCAAGGGTGTGTCTTATTCCATCACCAACATATTTATTCTTACATATCTGATATATATTCAGCCAAAAACTCTGAAGTCATCAAACAGAGCAGTCAGTCAATTCAAATGCCAACTGCAGGTAATTCAGCTGCTGCGGCTATTCCACAAGGTATGCATTATGGCAATCCTGGTAAAATTACTCACGACCTGATATAAAATGCAAAACATAAATCACTATAAGATGAATCCAATGAAGGGGAAAAAGGTGTCATGAAGCGGCAGTCGGTCCAGCCCAAGAGACTTCCATCCAGGCTGGAGGACTATGATGATGCCCGCCTATGAAAGAAGTGCCAAGAATAGATTCCTCATATATGGATTGTAAATGTATATAAATCTGTATATGTGGATATAGGATCATCATCACCAGGTGGCCATTGGTACAGGGTATGATGGTGCTGTGTATCATTGCAGTATGTGAAAATATGACAACCAGTATCATAACCACAGTAAGAATCATAACCACGGTGAATGTAAGGTGAATATGACAACCACGGTGAACATGATAATCACGGTGGATATGACAACCCAGTGTTGAACACAACCACAGTCATGGTTGAACACCACCGTGGTCATGATCAAACATGCAGTGTCCATCACATTTACGGTTAGATTCACAATGCTAGTGAATGTCATCTCACACACTGAACACTGTTCTTTCAAGTATTTGATACTAGCAGACAACCAAATGTAATTACAACATTGAGGGGTGTAAATCTTCTAAATGATCCGCGGCACTCTGTGTGCCCTCCATCTCACCCTTATCCATGTGCTCCAACTTATCTATCATGTCAGCATAATGTGCCCACAAGGCCATCAGCCTTCTCCACTCCCTAGCTTCCTCCACCAACTTGTCCACATACTGCTGGTACATTGCGATAAGGGGTTTGTTGTACGAGTTGTCCAGGCAGATGGTTTTGCCATCCTTGAGGTGAAAGCAGGCTGCAATCTGGCAATCTTTGCTTACTACTGATTGTGAACATCAATGTAGTAGATATACCAATGTACTCACATTCATGCCGTGGTCCATTGAATGTACCACAGCTAATTTCAAGGTTGGCCATTGTTCTTAGCAAATGCCACCATTTCACTATGACTGTGTCAGTATCAGTAATTTAACCTGAGGCAACACTCACCTTCCACATCCTTGGGACAGGTTACAGGGAATGGGTGCACTGAGCTTGATTCCGTTTCGGGCACCTTTCCCTTATCCACTAACCTACTGTGTGCAATTGGGCTTGTACCAATGACTCTTGGCCAGACATCTTTGAGGTATATTGCCTCTCCGTCAGATTCACTCTCAGTCAGCTCACCTGTCTCTGTGGAGAGACATGATCCACTGAGCGATGCTGATCCGCGGGGTTGCCTACAAGGGGTTGACTCCATCAGCGACATGAGTGATTTTGGAAGTATGTTGGAGGCTTACTGTGTGGGTGGAGTACATCCTTGACTCTCCTCCGACGTGTCACCATCTGAGGAGTCAGAGGATGGTCCGCGGGTTGGCATCATGGGCCGCGGTGATTGGTCACTATCTTCAGAAACTGGGTTCTGGGAGAGTTGTGTGTACATCTGGACTTGAATTGCTGATGCGGGAACGGGGGGGAGTCCATCCTTGGCTATCTTCCAACGTGTCCGTGTCAGAACCAGAGTCGGAGGATGTTTGAGGCATCGGGGTGGTATCGCGGTTAGGGGATGACGTAGGTGGGAGTTCACAACGTGGCAACACGCCTGGTGGAGACCAGCTATTGTCCGACCTATTGGATGATGGTGACTCAACCATAGGGAGTGAATGTTCGTTTGTGTCAATACACATTGGGTCACCCACGGGTAGATGGTGTGGCTGAGCGGGTGGAGACCATCCACTGCTACTCTCAGTTGCTGTGAATTTGAAATAAACAATAGTCACGGAGAACTGATAGATACTCACAAGGTGCCCTCAGAGTTTGCCTGTTGGGAGGTGCCCACCCTGGGCTGCCGAACAAAGCTGTCTGAGATTCATGTCAAATGAGGGATATAGATCCAATACATATACTTACATGTGTTTTGTTCTCCATCATCTATAAACCTCACATTTCGTGGTCCACTCATGGTTGCTGGTGATGTATGAGACAATAGAGGGCTTGGGGTTGACAGGCTGTGATCATTTATGTTCAGTCCCACAGCTTATATAATATATCTCCCACCACTAAGAAATGAAATGTTTAAAGGGTAAATAATGGTTGGAATCAACCATCTTATGTCATTAATGGAATCTGGGGTGGAATTCAGGTACTGCATGTCACTGTCAATGAATTCCAATTGTTCTATATCGTGGTAGGAATGAGATATGTATCAAAACAAAGCTTGCCAACCCATTTTAGGTCTGCATCGGCGACTATTTGTTAATAAATACAGATAGCGAAACATGTTTAGCACACCCACAGTCATGATTCCCTAGATAGATGTTGCGGGTACCATGTTCCCTGCCTTCTGATCTTCAATGTGTGCTGTGGACATTGTATCCAATAAATCTTAGTGTCAATAATGTTGCTTAGACTAGCTACCCGATCACAAATTTTCAATCATTGTTGCCTCTATTCCATTTGCTACTAATCTTGCACCTGTGATACCGGTAAATCTGACATACACTGGCTCTTCCCGCGGTCAATTCACTTGGACAATCCATGCGACTGTCCATTCCATTTATACCTTGGTGATTAAATTTACATGTTGATGTGGGTGCCTGACTAACTATATGGAGCATTTAATCATTACCAAATACAGCTTCCATGGGTGTACAACGCTGGGTGAACCTGGGTGACGTACCATGCACGTGGTTGAAAACCCACACGGAGATTATTAGCACGTGGTGTGGCATTGAGTGACGTATCAGTGCTGTCAGATTCAGTCCACGGGTGTGTGACACTCGCTGACATAATCATAATAAATATTCAACATACCGTGCAGCTTCCACACCACAAACTTGTTTTCCACTCCCACTCAGCTCATTTTCACTTCACTATGTCTACCCAACAATCCGACACTCAGCTCGCATCCTCCTCCAACATTACCAAAGATTTTGGAGCCCCCATGACACCTGGAGAAGTCATTGCAGATGCCACCAGCCTCATCACCATGCGAGTTGCAACAATTAAGAAAACTAAGGATACCGGATTCAACTTATGGCTGGGCGTTCATCGCGATGTCTGGGCCCAGCTGGTGAGTAAATTAATTTAAATTGTTGACTGTATCTAACAATTGTCAGAACTGTGTTCAAGAGGTGGTGGGGAACCTACCCTGGGGTTTTAACATCCCCCCCATGCTCATGTCCCTTGACTGCGACCTTGAGGATCCATCAGAGGGAATCACCACATGGCCAAAGTGGCCCCAACTCCTGCAGTGTCCTGCAGAGGATGTCTCCGACCATCCCTGGTGCAACCGCAGTCAAGACTCCAATCGCGGTGATGGTGTTCCTGAACCAAGTGATGAAGGCCAGGTGGACAGTGAGCAGGCAGCGGAGCAGAGGGTGGAGGAGGAGAGGGTGGATAAGGGGAAGCAACAGGCACATGAGGTGAGTAGCCATGGCAGTGGGCCATCCGAGGCAGTAGCTCCAGAGGAGGGGAGAGGTCATTGCGGTGGACATGCACAGACTCGGGGACGCTTACAAACCCCTTACAAAGCTCTTACCAATCCCTTACCAATCCTTGACAAATTCTGCTTACTCCCTGCTCTTTTTGTACTTTAATGCTGTGCCCCCCATGTATTTAAACCCCTGGGCTCAGCCCAGTGAGGAGAGACCCAATTGCACGAAATTATCCCTCTCTCAGACAGACTCTCTCAGTCAGTATCCCCTCAGCTCTTTGAGTCTTGTAGGCTTCAGTGAAGGTCTAAAGACTCTGATATTCAAGTTTTATTCAATCTATTCAAGTCCAAGTATTTTTCTAGGCTCAAGTGGAGTCTAGCCTGTCTATCCTTCATATCCCATTGCTTCTGGACGTCAGGAGCCCCCTTGCCCCTTTGCTGCACCAACCTCTAGGTGTAGTATTGCTGTTTCAGTCTCAGTCAACTCAATCCCTGCTTTGACACTTCCTAGGCTTTAGGAAGAGTCTAGACCCCTATCCCCTTTGTCATCTATTGCTCCTGTACCCCAGGAGTATCCTGCATCATCGTCTGCATCACCCTGTTGGTGTAGATCCCCTTCCCCCCTCCTCAGCACATCCTCTCTGGACACTGCAGAGGTAAACCACCACTCGCACATTTTTGTAGTCCTTTGTTGGTGTTGTGTTTGGGTTATTACTCCGACCCAAATCCACACTTTGACTCACAGCACCAGTCTTCGGATTGGCCCAACTGGGAAAAAGCTGTGCAGGCTGAACTTGATCAACTAAATAAGATGGGTACTTGGGAGTTAGTCGATCCCCCCAAGGGATGCACTCCAATAACAAATAAATGGGTACTCACTAAGAAATATGACAAGGATGGGAACCTGCAGAAATATAAGGCGAGGTTAGTTGCCCGAGGCTACTCACAGCAGCCAGGGATGGACTATACCAATACTTTCTCCCCAGTCGTCCACCTTGAAACAATCTGAACACTGTTGGCCTTGGCTGTCGCTGAGGACTGGGAAATTCAGCAAATGGATGTCAAGGGTGCTTACCTAAATAGTACAATCAAGGAACAAATATATATGAAACAGCCCAAGGGTTACGATGATGGGACTGGCTACGTATGTCACTTGATAAAATCCCTGTATGGCCTAAAACAGGCCGGGCATGAGTGGAATGATGAGCTAAACAAACAATTAGAGTCCCTGGGGTGGAAACCTACCATGGTAGACCCCTGCGCATATGCCAGAAGAACAACAGATAGAATAGAAGTTGTTGCTGTATGGGTCGATGACCTGCTACTTTTCGCAAGCAATAACAAATTGATGAGTACAATGAAACTCAAGCTTAAAGTGATCATTGAAATTACTGACCTTGGAGAACCTGCCAAGATTGTTGGGATCGAGATTGAAAGGGATTGTGTAAGACGAACAATCACAATCTCACAAAAACATTATATTGAAGCCATCTTACAAAAGGAAGGACTCACCGATTCTCACCCAGTAGCCATGCCTATGGACCCAAATGTCCAACTTCAACCCTCTGAAGGGGAGGCACAGGACAAGAGCAATAACTACACATCACTAGTAATTGGATCACTGATGTACCTGGCCGTAGCAATGAGACTGGACATCACCTATGCTGTTTTCAGACTAGGGTCATACATGGCAAACCCCACAATGTCACATTGGGCAGCTGCCAAACGAGTGCTGCAGTATCTGTCAGGAACCCGAAGCTATGGGATAACTTACCAAGCTGAAGAGGTAAAACCTGGTGAGAACCAGTTCCTTGGCTACTCCGATGCGAGCTATGCCAATAATGACGACGCTACATCCATCTCTGGGTACGTCTTCATCATGGGTGGAGGTGCAATCACATGGGGATTGAGGAAACAGACATGTGTATCCTTATCTTCAACAGAATCTGAGTACATCGCATTAGCAGATGCGGCGTGAGAAGTCACGTGGTTGTGGAACCTATTAGATGGGTTAGGCTACAAGCAATGCGGACCAACTAAACTCTATGGAGACAATAATGGCGCATTAGCTATTGCCAAAAACCTGCAGTATCACAAGTGCACCAAACACTTTGACACTTGGAATCATTATATAAGGCAAAAGGTCAAAGAGGCTGAGATTGAGATTGAATACTGCCCTACATCTGCCATGACTGCAGATATATTTACTAAAGTGCTACCTAAACCAAAATTCCAACTACATAGAACAGGGCTGGGATTCCCAATGCCAACTTGAAGGGGAGTGTTGAGGCTGACACAGCCACAAGCCGGCGTGATCACACTGATCACAATAACCCCATCCCCATAGATTCCATACAGTATATAGCTCGAATAAAGTGTTGGGGAAATCAGTCTTCCTGCTCGCACCCACTCCCGTCTGTCCTAAGTCTAGCTAAGCTTC
Source organism: Scleroderma bovista (assembly GCA_037178675.1). NCBI lineage: Eukaryota > Fungi > Basidiomycota > Agaricomycetes > Boletales > Sclerodermataceae > Scleroderma > Scleroderma bovista. The sequence continues at coordinate 9,241 of JAYMGJ010000597.1, forward strand.
CGCTGCATCCTGTGGACGTATATCTCACACTCAATCACATCATGAATGTGGTGCATCATGAAGACAACATAGAAGGATAAGGTGTCAGGAGTGGGCTCGACAGGAAAATTGTGCAGCTGGCAAAATATGAGATAAGAATTGAGATGGGATGAGTATGCACGAGTGGTGTTGTGGTGCAGGGCAAAGCCAAGAGACAATGAGCACTCAAAAATGAGATGCTCAAGGGGCCAGGCATCCCAGAGGGGCTGCCGAGCACCTTAGGCACCAGTTTTAAGATGTTCCCACAGTCTCTTGATGGGGTTTTTTGGTAGGGTGAAACCTATCTAAGAGATACCCTCCCTCGGTGCTACTCCCACTCAAATCCCGAGATAGACAGAGAGGTTCCCATCTCTATCTGGTTAGGTTTACATAAGCGCTACCAGTGTTGTTACTCCCGAAACATCACCGCATTTGGTCACTACCTGAGGTGCAATATTCCCACCCTCCTGGTGAGCCTCTTCTTCCTTCCTGTGCCCTATCCCTCGCCTCTATGTACTGTACATAGTATCATATATATTATATGAATATATAAGACCATAACTGGATCCTCAAATGAATGTGTCAGAGGCTCTGGATGGTTGGAAAAATAGTTAGGGGTAAAAACAAAAAAGGCTTTGCATTTTTCATACATTGGACATACAGACTTCTAAATTACATCTCCTTCAAGGGGCCATATGTACCTACAACATATACCAAGCACATTTGATGGGGTGGAGCCTCTGAAGTGCTGTGTCACATTCTCTTCCTCCTGGTATGACACCCTGGGAGGCTCTTACTGTGAGAGTTGGTACTTTTAAGATGGCTTGGAACTGTAGTAGTATACTATTACCAGTTGTCTATCACATGAACTGGGAGACTGACCACTCTAAAGGTGAGAAGGAAGGCAAACACTACTTTTATGAACATAGGGGCTTTATCAGTCCCCAGAGCACCTATCTATATTCTGAGTATCTAGGAGGCTCTGTAATACTACATAGTAGTTGCTATACCATCACCGAGTCCATAACCTGATGTGGAAGAGCAGGGGGAGTGAAATGATATGATGAAGGGCATGGGAAAATGTCTGAAAAAATGCAGAGACTTTGAAAACATATCAAAAAAGTGAAATAGCACACCACACACAACATCTGGTGGTCTATGGATTGTGCTACTGACTTTCTAGTGTCATTACAAACTCTTTTCATGTGTCACAGTATTTGTATAGAACATAAACTCTTCAGAAAGCGAAAATTTGGCACAAGGGGACACCTTGTGCAATGACTGCATTTCAGTGCTGCAGGTTGCACAATCTGTAGACTGAGTCTGGAGTCCAGAGGTTCTGCCAGGCTAACTAATGGTTTATCCTGTATGGTAATGTCCTATCAGAGCTCACATTCTCAGTACTACTATCAATGTACCACCAGATGTTGTGTGTGGTGTGCTATGTCACTTTTTGATATGTTTGCAAAGTCTCTGCATTTTTTCAGACATTTTCCCATGCCCTCCATCATATCATTTCACTCCCCCTGCTCTTCCACATCAGGTTATGGACTCAGTGATGGTATAGCAACTACTATGTAGTATTACAGAGCCTCCTAGATACTCAGAATATAGATAGGTGCTCTGGGGACTGATAAAGCCCCTATGTTCATAAAAGTAGTGTTTGCCTTCCTTCTCACCTTTAGAGCAGTCAGTCTCCCAGTTCATGTGATAGACAACTGGTAATAGTATACTACTACAGTTCCAAGCCATCTTAAAAGTACCAACTCTCACAGTAAGAGCCTCCCAGGGTGTCATACCAGGAGGAGGAGAATGTGACACAGCACTTCAGAGGCTCCACCCCATCAAATGTGCTTGGTATATGTTGTAGGTGCTATGCCAACATGAAGCCGATGAAATGAACAATTTCGGGACTAGCCAAATCATGGTGGCAAATTCCAATGTGGATGTTGCACAGATGGTTGGTCTCTTAGATGGGTTTCCCACAACATAAAAACCCATCTAAAAGAGCCTTATTGCCACTGAGAACTGGTGTCCAAGGTGCTGCTGAGTCATAGGGGAGATGTCCATTATGTCAGTGATGCCCCCATCGCATCCCGTGGGGGTTCAAAATGGTGGACTGTAAGTCCAGGTGCCGAAGCAATTGCCTCAGCAACATGGCCACAAGAGAGATGGTCTGCAACAACATTCAGGTGTCCCGGAACATGGAATACATGAAAATCAAGGTCATGGGCGAGAAGGGTGTCAACAGCAGCCAGAAGAAGCCAGTTAAGGCATGGCAAAGCCACCAAGGTATTGAACATACTGACAGTACAGTAGACTACCTCATAATGCATTTCAATGGGACTGCCAAAAGTTTATGCATTAGGTTGTTTATGCACAAGGCTTTTGTCATGCCTATGTGACATCTGTGTGACATGTTGTGACTAGTGTTGACAAAGACACAATGCCATGCTATTGTTGACAACAAGGACGATGACGAGAACAAGTGCTGCCAATGCCAGTGCAAATCTTGACCCTCCTGGCCCTCAGATGCCTACTAACGTTCATGAAGGCATGTCTGACAATCCAGTTGCCATGCAGATTCTAATGAGGTTGAACTCTGCATGTAAGTGTTCTATCATTTGTTTGGATCCCACTAATGATTTAGTTTAGGAGGATTCACCGAAGCTATCAACAAGGCTCCTGGATGGAGACTGATCTTTGAAGATATATACCACGAATATTGGTACTGGTTAGCTACGGTTTCGCTGACACCACTGGAATTCCTTGATCTCCTCAAGGAAGCCTTGGCAAGGCGATCACTCCACCCCAGTTTCACTTTGGAAAACGGTAAGTTCCATCATCTGGTTACTATATGTTCCCGTCCTGTTGCATTATTAATATGATACCTATCGGTAATCCGGTTATCGCACTTACCGTACTTACTCAGCGCACAGCGCGACTGCGCTAGTCATTTGTCAGTAATCCCGACTTCCTGTACATCGCCTCATCTGTCCCACTTAGTATAAATACCTAGATACTTGGTCTGTTGTAGTTTCAGTTCGAATATTGAATAAGATACTTCTCATCTGTTCTCTCTTTGTGCTCTCTGCCTCTGCCCTCATACAAGTACTCGGTTGTTGACCGTTTACCCTCAGACTCTCCGTATAACCCTCGGTTGGCCTTCCTAATACTCGGGAAGCGTGACTACGCTATGTAACATCTCGGTCTTACTGCTAGGCCAACCTCTGACCCCCAGACCCCTTGTAGAGATCAGATCAGTGAAGAACCGGTCTTGACAGGCAATACATCCCCATGAACACTATGAAAGAACAGCCAGTGTGCTCAATCCCCAACCTTGCATCCATCATCCTGCCATGGATCTCATGGACAGGGAATTCACTGACTATTCTCACAATCCATCTTATTCTGTGCCAATTCATGCTTCCATTGAACACACACAGAAAACATTAAGCCACTACTACTCATTGACAGACAAGTCAGCACTTTACCACATTGCGATGGGTATATTATTCCTTGTTGTTTGGCAATCTGATTGACATTTGTACATTATTCCAGTTCTTCATCCACACTACAAACTAGCATACTTCAAGAGTGCTCACCAATCACCCACCTGGATCAGAAATACTGACAAACTTGTACATGATACATTTGAGCAGTCATATTCTATGCCCAATGAATATTCTGACATCAAGATGCAAGATGGCATGTCAATGGATGTGCAGATTGCTGCCAACATATTTGACCGTCTTGACACTTTACCTCCTCCCAAATCCTCCGATCATTGTACAGAACTCAACTGCTACCTCACTGCTGACATTGAGCACGTCACAGATGCCATTGCATGGTGGCATGAGCATTGTGCCATATATCCCTGCCTTTCGAGGATGGCACTTGATTATCTTTCTGTCCCCAGTATGCACTGCATATTTTTTTCTTACATTATTTCTTTTACTGACATCACTGCTAGCTACTTCAATTCATGTTGAGTACCTCTTCAGCCGCGGCCAGCTGCTTCTTTCGCACGTTCGCTCTCGCCTCTCAGTTGACTCAACCCGGGCATTGCTATGCCTTGGTGCATGGAGTCACCTCGGGCTCATCAAGAATGAAGATGTACGTTCTGAAGGTTGCTGCATTACCAGAAGTTGATGTGGATGAGACTGAGGGAGCGTAGATTGGGTTAGCAGTACTTGTACATCTACTATGTCGTGCATGTATCTATGTTTTCCCAGACCTGAGGGTATGCCTGCCATGGGTATGCCTGTGGGTATGATACCCATTGTACCCATTGACCATACCAGTACCCACTTGGTGGGTGTGGGTATGCACTGTGGGTGCGGGTGCGGGTCAAGCTGCCCCCACCCGTGGGTCTACCTGTGACAAACCCTAGCTATGCTACTTCTATGTTATATAGATTACCATCCATGGCTTGCAAGTTCACGGTGAGCTCAAGGCCAAGCTCTGCCCCCTAGTTGAGGTTATGTTTAATTTCCACAGCAGCCAGACCAAATTAGCAATCAAGAAGAATCATGCATTAGTGGAGCAATTGAAAGAGGGTGCAAGCTTTGCATTCAAGGTTTGGTAGTCTCCTGTTCTGGGCGCACTGGGTGCAACTACTGAAATGTGGTGATTAGCATAGGGTGCCCCTGCAAGACGACCATCGTGGGTTTCTGAAGGCGCCGATCATCCAGAAGGTTATCAACACAATGTGGTTCACAAACAAGAACAATGAAGGCATCAAACATCCCACATGGTTTAAACCATTTCCTCTCCCTGCACTGGCATTAGTGCTGACAGCCATAAGTCGGATTCTTCCGTATGAGTACTGAGTTGACTGTCACTTATTGTGGCTTAGATTGAGTGCTGTGTTGATGAATGGATGACTGGCACGTGCATGGATCTGGCTTTTATGGTCCAAGACTACCGCATCACATATGGTGCCCACCTCAAGTGTCTCCAAGATTTTGATGAGGCGATGAAGGAATTTGGGGTGTTGAAGGGCATTTGTGCCAAGATTTACGAGGAGGGATGGTGAGTATTTTGTCTGCATTTGTTGCAATTACCAACTGTCAAGTTAGGATCCATTCTGGAGTGCCTGTGCCTGCTGCAGAGCCTCAGAACATAGTGTCAGCACAAATTATTGCAGCTGCAATTAAGGAACACCAGGAGGGATCGACGACTGAGGATGAGTCAGATTGATCTAAGTTATCTAGCTGTGTCAAGCACTATTAGTGTGAAATGGATATTCTATTGTGCCACATACTGCCCAATTAAGGTATTGAGACTATGTTGTGCTAGTATACTGTTGTGATAGCAAGTGGCAATGGAAGTCAAGATAGTAGTTGAAGGGTCTATGTCACAATATATAGTCTTGGTAGCCTCCATAGCAGCCCTGCTACATTGGATATATATTTACATGTCAAACTATGGCTACTATAGAGTGCTATAGATTTCTTGCAGGGTGCTATATTGCATTTATATTGGGGACTTTTCTATGGAACTTTGAGTGCTATAGAGGCTATATAGTACTATATTGCCATGTGTTTTTTTCCTGATGTTTGCATCAAATCATATAAGTGGAACTAAGTGGATACAATTGATGGCTGGTGGCACTTCATCGTCGTCATTGGGTAGCGCCAATGTGGCAGTGATGGTCAATGTTGGTGTTGGTGTGATAGTCTCAATGTTATTCTCATTACAGGCAGTGGTATGGCATCATTGTGGTCATGGTGATCTATCAGTGTTGAAGCAATACCTATATATGTAGAGGAACTGCTACTCCAACTCACCTGTTGGGTGGAGTGCACAATCTGAGATGGTAGCAGTAGCTGGTTAAGAGCTGTTATATTATATAAGCGATGTCCGCTGTTTATATACAACAAATAGTGTGACGTGTGACTGTGACGTGTGACGTGTGACATGTAACATCTACTCTAAAGAGGACTATTACTAAGTCTACACTAATATGGGTCGCAGTCTTGTGCGCACTTTGTCGATGCTGGGTGCACGTGCGACTTCAACACTCCCCCTCGCTGTGCTGCACGTAGAGCACTTCAGCGAATAAGGCGCTAGATGCTGCCAGAGGGAAACTGTAAGCCTAGCTGAGCTCTGAACTTTGCGAATTTCTCACGGGGTAAGTTCTTGGTGAGCAGATCGGCGGGATTCTCAGCACCATCAATAAAGAATAATTCCACATTACCTTTCGCGACTGACTTGCAGATTCCGTGGTAGCGGATGTCGATGTGCTTGGAGCGAGGCTCCGTTACAGGGTTGGATGCCATGAAAATGGACCCCTGATTATCACTGCAAATTGGGATAGCTTTCAGCTTATAGCCGAGCTCACCGAGTAGACTCCGAATCCAGGTGACTTGGCGAGCGCAATCGCTCAAAGCCATGTATTCAGCCTCAGTGGACGAGTATGCAATAGTCTTCTGCACACGAGAAGTCCAACTGATCAAGCCATCTGCAAGCTTCAGGTAGAAACCTGTCTGCGAGAGGTGAGAGATAGGGTCTGATCCCCAATCTGAGTCCATGCATGCAATCAGGCCAGCACCGGATCCACCATTATACACTAGGGAGTAATTAGGTGTACCAATCAAGTAGCGACAGATATACAGCGCTTTGCTTAGGTGGTCCTGAGATGGGTTCGCGGCATGGCGTGAGAGATGGGTGACTGCAAAGGCAATGTCGGGCCTAGTGCCTAACATAAGGTACAGAAGGGACCCAATAACCGTTTGGAAACGGGAGTGGAGTTCCGCATCAACAGGCTCTGTATTTTTGGCGGCATAGTAGCCAGCCGGCAGTGGGGTGCTTGTGGACTTTGCATTGAGCATGCCGCAGCGTTCGACGACCTTTTGTAGGTACACGCATTGATCCAGGTGGATAGCGCGACCTTTGCGAGTGATTCGCATGCGGAGGAACTCCTTAGGTTCTCCAAGGTCTCTGCACTCCCATTTGCGCATGAACTGCACTTTGATGGCATCAACAACAGCCTTGTTAGGGCCACAGAATAGTGCGTCGTCAACATAGATGATACCAATGACGATGTTGGTGCCTTTCTTCTTGTAGAAGAAGATGCCTGCTTCAGACTTAAGGCGCTCAAACCCGAGCTCTTTGAGAGACTCATCGAGTGTGTGCCACCAAGCTAGGCCGGCCTGTTTGAGGCCATAGAGGGCATGCCAGAGGCGGAGCACTTTGTGCTCTTGCCCAGGAACTGCAAACCCTTTGGGTTGTTCCATGTAAATCTCTTCGTCGAGCTTGCCATACAAGTAGGCGCTCCAAACGTTGAGTCCAGTAATGTACCAGTTTTCAAGTGCAGCAAGCGCAAGCATGAGGCGCACTGTTTCAAAGCGCACGACTGGTGAGAAGACCTGGTCGAAATCTAATCCCTCAACCTGGGAGAAGCCTTTCGCTACTAAGCGGGCTTTCTTGCGGCCATCCGACTTCACATCAAAGACCCATCGATTCTTTATGACCTTCCGGTCTCGGGGACGGTCAACTAGCTCAAAGACCTTGCGCTTTCGCAGCATGTCGAGCTCTTCTTGGCAAGCAAGTCGCCAGAGTTTCTGCTCAGCTTGGGGTAAGCGAGCGATGTCCTTGTAGGACCAGTTGCGGACACTCTCGTATTGAGGGTTGTGGGTTTCGAGGGCTTTGCCCATCAGATAACGGACTAGGTTTGCTCCCCCTTCCTCGCACATCTTTTGCACATCTTCCTCACTGGGCGTTGCAGAGGTGTCAGGGAAACCACCAGGAACATGGTCTGGTGTGTCTGGTTGTGGGGGCCTAGGGGCCTCACCCACTGTTTCTCGCCATCGAGAGGCACTTTCGATATCCTGGAGTTGCTCGACGGGATGTCGCCGCTCACCATACACGTTACTGGGGCGCAATGGCGCTCTACGTTTGTGTTGGGGGCGGGCAGGGATATTCACTGCAGGGGGTCGCGGCGCATTGTGGCGGCGTTCAGCTCGGCCAGGGCGCTGCGGTGCCGGATGTGGTGGATTTCTCGCCGGTGAAGGCGTTCTCAGTGCCGGTGGAGGCACTGGAGATGGGGTACGGGGAGGATTTATTTGATTAGGCTCTTCCTCAGGAGCCTCAGGTTCCTCGCACTTTGGATCGTCATCCTGCGCTTGGGGATGTGGGTAGCCATGGTCGTGTTCCACATCGTCATCACTGTCAGTATCATCAGGGGGACTCCCTGGTCGATCAGTGGCTGGTTTCAGATTTGCCCTTCCGAAAGGGTTCTCGAGAGGTTCGCGCCTGTTTTTGGGGCAGCGAGGGAAATGACGCTCGTCAAAGACGGCGTGAGCAGCGGTGAACACTGCATTGGTGGAGCACATAAACAAAAAGTTGCGCTCATTGCCAGGGGCAACACCGACATAGGTCATAAGCTCCGACTTGGGAGCCATCTTATTCGCTCTAGCTGAGGCTGGGAGGTAGACAAAAGCTCCACAGCCAAATACACGGAGGTGGTCGATGTTAGGCATCTCCCCCTTAAGCATTTCATGGGGGGTGCGCCATCGCAGGCGAGCTACCGGAGTACGGTTGTAAATGTGGGTTGCGTGAGCGAACGCAAATTCCCACCAGGAGTCAGGAATGCAGGCTTGATGCCGCATAGACTCAGCTTTATCCATGAGAGTGCACCCTAAACGCTCAGCACAGCCATTCTGCATGGGGGTTCTAGGAGCACTTTGATATATTTTAATTCCTTTCTCAAGGAGTGCTCGATCAAACAGATCGGATTTATATTCTCTGCCGGCATCGGACATCCATCCAACGACGTGCGTATCATGTTGGACTCGCACCATTTCGAGGAAATCTTTGGCAGCCGTAATCGCTGCAGCTTTGGAGCGAAGAGGCATAGTCCAGGCGTGAGAAGTATAGTCATTGTAGAAGGTAATAACATATTTAAACTTCCGGTACGACATAACCGGGAAGGATTTGAGGTCAGAGTGCACCAGCTCGAAGGGCTTGGAAGCATGTCTTTCGTTCTCTGGGAAAGCTCAATTGGGCATCTTGCCAAGAGCACATCCGGGGCAGACACAATCCTCAGTAGGAAAGTGGATCTCTGGGAAGCGCTGCGTATGTTTTTGCGCGCGTCAGAGTACTTCCTTCAAGGGGTGCCCGAATCTCCGGTGCATAATGTCGTAATCGACTTTGCTCACAAAGGCGATATAGTTAGATCTAATTATCGGGATAGATCTAATCCCGAAAATGATGTTGCGATCGTCTTCTGGGTCTGGCCCAAACCATAGGCGTTCTGCTTTATGAGTGAGGCTAATGCCTCTCTTATCGCCAGTGACTTTGTAGTTACGCTGGAGCATTTCACCCATAGAAATGAGGCGTGCAGTAGCGCCTGGCATATGGAGCACTTGGGTGAGTGTAATAACTTTCTCATCCCCAGAGTTGTGGTCTAGGCACCGGAGTAGTACCGTGCCAATGCCAGCAATTAGTGCTACACCATTAGCCGTTTTGGCGTAGTGCGCTCGCTTTAGCGCATTATAGGAGGCGAAATCGCCTATGTCACCGGTGAAGTGGCGTGATGCGCCAGAGTCTAGGAGCCAGAAGGCACCAGATAGTTCGCTATCATCAACCATTTTTCCCTTACATCCAGCACAGCGAGCATCATTCGAACAGGAACAGATATATGCATTGCTCGAGGGGACACGACATGACATATTGTAGGTACTACTCGCTATATACAGTGACGGCGTAAAGCGCACATGTAAAGGGAGCATGTCAGTGTCGGTCAGCACGCGTGCAGAAGGTACTTGCCTGAAGAGGCTGGCCTCCGCGCCCATCACCATCGACGTCGCGTTGTAGCGGTCGAGGACCATCGCATCGATCTCGTCGAACTCATCATCGGCGAAGGGCTCGTGGGCGAATGGTTCATCATCTCCAAGGGAGATGGCATCCTCCTCATACATCGTGATGCGCTCCTCAAGATGAGGGCGCTTCAACGAGGAGGGACCGGCCTCGGGCTGGTCCAGGTTCGCACTTGCCATCGACACGACTTGGTCGAGGGTGCGGATGGTCTGGCAGGAGGGCTCTACCCCCAGACGGTGTGCCAAATCGAAGGCCTTGATGGTATTTTCAAATGTGGGGGGGCCGTAGTGGGCAGCACCGGGGGTGTGAGCCAGGGCGCGAGGGTTGACGGTGGGCTCTGGTCCATCGTAGTGGACATAAGTGGCAAAGGCTGCCTGTTGGGCGTTCTCGCGGCAAGCGCGAGCCTTCTTGCCGCCACGGCGTGTGCGGCCTCCTTGTCCTTGGGCAGGAGCGTTTCCGCTCGTACCGCCGTTGGACCCGCCTTGCTGCTGCTGCTGCCTCTGGGGCTGCTGCTGCTGCTGGGCGAACTTTGGGTCAGCCGGCTTGCGCTTCACAGCACTAAGCTTGTTGGCCTGGGGGGCCTTACCACCAGCACGCGAAGAGGCGCCTTTCTGCTCGAATGAGAGTGTGGCAGCCTTGACGATGCTGTCGGGCTTCAGATTCTTGATCTTGTCAGGCGACGTCTGGCTAAGAATTTGAGCTACAACCTCCATAGTAGGAGGGAGCTTGCAGAGGATAATCATAGCCTGCACAGGGGCAGGGAACTTGAAGCCAGCGTCCTTGAGATAAGTGAAGTGGCTAAGCACTTTGGTGATAGCTGGAGCGGGATGGGAGCCAGCGGGAATGGTAGTCGCCAGGAGCTTGCTAAGCTCGGCGTAGGCAGAGCCGATACTGGGGGCGCTGAAGTTCTTCTTCAGGTGGTCCCAGACTTCCTTAACGCTGTCGAGATTTGAGATGGCGACTTGGATAGAGGGGGCGAGGCGCAAGGTGATGTTACCGAGCGCTCTCTCGGTGTTGTCATCCCATTCCTTACAGTCATCGTGGCCGTCAGCGGGTTGAGTCATCGAGTAGACGTACCATTGGCCTTGTGCCCAGAGGTAGGCCTGCATAGAGGTGTGCCACTGCTGCCAGTTGGAGCCAGTGAACACGGGGACCATCTTGTCAAGAGCGCTGGACATGGTGATGTTCTGTTGGGAGTCAACGGAGTCAGCAAATGAATGCGACAACGGACAAGCAAGAAAAGAAAAAAACACCTGAGTGCTAGTGAAAGCACTTCTGTCCACAGCTAACTCATGACTAGGTCATGCCAGCGCAAGTCGTCGACAATGTTTGCCATGGTTGGCGCAAGTCATCAACGAACTTCGCCTGGGGCAATACAGGTGCTCAACTAGGAGCTCACTGTCAGGTGCAAGTCATCGACCGACTTTGCATTGTGGCTGTGCAGGGGCTCAGCTAGGAGCTCACTGTGGTCCACAGTGTCAAGCTAGTTAAAGCGACGCTCAGGGAGCTGGAGCGCTGCCTGGTGCATTGCTGCACACAGTGCGCTCACAGGGCTCATAACCTGTTGAAGCAATACCTATATACGTAGAGGAACTGCTACTCCAACTCACCTGTTGGGTGGAGTGCACAATCTGAGATGGTAGCGGTAGCTGGTTAAGAGCTGTTATATTATATAAGCGATGACCGCTGTTTATATACAACAAATAGTGTGACACGTGACTG
>JAYMGJ010000598.1:0-70448 GCA_037178675.1 Scleroderma bovista
CTCCAGACAATTGGCACGTGAGCGAGATTCAAGGGAAGCAGTCAACCTTAAGAGACCTTGTATGCTTCTACTGCTCTTGACCTAGTATCAGCTACTAACACGTTTGAAAGGTGTTGATGCGTGATGGTCCTAAATGCTTACTCACGGAATATCCTTTTCATGGTCCTGGTTGGGTGCCAGTTGAATGTGCCCATATCATCCCTTTCTCTGTCTATTACAAGGTAATCCATACTTCATTCAATCGTGCTGTTTTTCACATTCTTTTCAGACACTTACAGTCGCAGCCATTGAAGCATTTACTGGCAAGATGCTGGCCGCCACGTTTATCAAAAACTACATAAACACCCCCAAGAATGCCCTTAATCTCGAAGCTAACGCACACACTACAATGGATCGCAACCTGTCTTGGGGGATCGAAGCCAGACGTGTTGAAGACAAGGTCAGTTGGTTGACTCTGTATTTTTTGAAATTCAAACCTCCACAGTGGAAATATTTTTACCGCACCGTACGACCTGATGATGTAGCAGGTACCATCAAGCTTCGTGATGGTGACGAGATCCCATTTGGACAAGGTAATCGGACCATTGACCTCCCAGATCCATGTATTTGCAATGTCCATCTGGCAGTTGCTCGAGCATCACATGCTTGTGGTGCATCGGAAATATTTAACGAGTATGCTGATGGCACTGGTGATGAGGATTATATGGTTCCAGTTTATTTTGGAGGCCCATATATAGGAGATGATGTGCTTATGCGTATAATTGAAGCCAGGCTTGAAGCACTGACCTGACAGTTGACTCGTACCCATCCACCAGTACTCAGCTCCTGAGGGTACATAGAGTGCTGCTGTAGTTGTACTAGACATAAACCCATACTATGTAGTAGTTATCTACGTGTTAATAGCATCCCACCCTTCCGGTAATTCCATCTCAGTATAGCAAAGAGCGTCGTCCTCATCGTGCATGGGTGTGCTGCAGACATCAGGCGGATGTCATCGCCGTCGCCATCGTGTCTGAGCGCTGCAGGTAGACATCGTCGTCGGAGTGCCTCTGTGGGCTGCACGTGGGGGTGATTGTCGTCAAGTCGATAGTGAGGTGGGCGTGGCTGTAAGTGGACGTTGTCGTTGTCGTGCCTCTGCAGGATGCAGATGGTCAGCTGATGTTCCACGACGGCAGTGGCCATACTTGGGTGTCGTCCTCGTTGTTGATGGTGGAGTGGTCGTGGTCTGTTGTCATGGCATCGTTAGTTGAAGAGTGAGCGCGTCAGTCAAGACCAGAAATTGCGAGACGGCGACGTACCTGTGTCACCTAAGCCACCCGTTGTCGTGGCCTCGTGCACGGGTGGGCGACGTTGTCGTCGTTTCGCACGATGTTCCACGTCGGCAGTGGCCGTACATGGGCGTCGTTGTCATCAGGCGTGCTTCTGCATGCTGCAGGCGGGCGTCGTCGTTGTATTAGTGGGCTGCAGATGGGCGTCGTTGTCGTCGATGCGTCTCTACACACGGCAGGTAAACGTTGTCGTTGATGTGCCACGGGCAGTGGCCGTACGTGGACGTCGTTGTCGTCACTGTCATTCCTCTGGGCTACAGATGGGCATCGTCGTCGTCGTCATCGTCGTCGTCATTTGCACCGGTGGGTATCAAATGTCTGTCCCAATTCCATCGGGTGTCATAGTTCAACGATGACGACGAGTCGACGACTATCAGGTCCACCACCAGTGACGAATCCGATAGTAAGTGTACCATCCTTGACCACCTCTCATTCGTCTCCTTTTGGTAGCATAAGGGGTTAGGGGTAGGTTTGAATAAAATGCTAGGGCTAAAGGGGTTCTACCTTCGTCTCTTCCTTCCAACTTGGTTCACGGTCGGTAAACGATATGGTTCCAAAGGCACCCTTTCAAGGACATGCACGAAAATTGGTCCTTGCTTTTGATGTGGGGACTACATACAGTGGAATCTCATACTGCATCCTTGATCCAGGAGAAATACCAGAGATACATGGAGTAACCAGGTAAGTACTCAATCCTAGTATCTAACCTCAGGAATACAACTAAGATATATTGCTGCCAAAGGTATCCAGCACAGGAGCATATTGAAGGTGATCACAAGATTCCATCAATCCTCTACTATGACCAGAAGCACACTGTCCAAGCAGTTGGTGCTGAGGCTCTACAAGAATACATCATTGAGCAGGCACAGGATAAAAATTGGATCAAAGTCATGTGGTAAGCACCTACCATGTAATTAGTGTGATGCTGACCAGGAGATACATGTTGGTGGTATGCAGGTGGAAGCTACATCTGCGCTCAAAACATTTATCGTCATCTCACATCAGAGATGGTGACATCCCTCCCCTTCCCAAAGGCCTAAGTGCAGTTCAGGTCCTCAGTGACTTTATGAAATACCTGTTTAACTGTGCACGTAACTTCATTGTAGAATCACATGCCAGTGGTGCTAGCATGTGGAAATCATTTGGGAATAGGATTGAATTTGTCCTCACACATCCAAATGGATGGGAAGGTCCTCAACAGCAGCAAATTCGACAAGCTGCAGAGCTTGCAGGGCTTGTTCCCAGTGGGGAAAAGGGGCAGTTGCAACTTCATCTCTTGACAGAAGGAGAAGCTAGTTTGCATTTTTGCATGATGACTACACTTGCCTCAGGTATGGTCTCTGAACTTACCATGTTCTGACATGCCTGACTGAAAACACTGTACAGAATGTGAGGACTACCAAGGCATTGCTGTTATTGATGCTGGAGGTGGTACTATTGATGTTAGCACATATTGTGTTGTGTCTTCACCATCTGTATCTGTGAAAGAGATTGTCCCAGCTGAATGTAAGTGCCTACTATACTACTTTTATCAGAGTGTAGCAGCCTACTAATGGACATTTAGGTCGCCTTCAAGGATCTGTATTTGTCACTTTCCGTGCTCAACAGTTCCTTCAGTGTGGGTACTATTCTGAATATGCAACTGTTTGCCTTTCATTGATTGAAACCACCAGCCAAGCTTGCTAATTCACCTTATGGTGCTCCAGAAGTAGTTGAACACATGGCCGACATTTTTGATAAAACCACAAAACTCAGGTTTCGTAATGCTGCAGACCCTCAATACATCAAATTTGGGACTATACGAGACAAAGATCCTGAGCATGATATCCGGGCAGGCCAGCTCAAAATACCTGGGTGAGTATTCAAATAGTATTTACCTTTCCAGTTCAATAGTATCCTAAATTCCATGTAGCGATGAAGTTGCCAAGTTCTTTGAGCCCTCTATTGAGGCAATTGCAGAGGTATTTGATGAACAACGAAAGTTGGCATGCATGCCTATCAAGGTGATCCTTTCTTTGTACAGGGTCTTGATTAGTACTAAAATGCAGTATAGCATGTATTCCTAGTTGGTGGTTATGCTGCTAGTGATTTCTTGTTTACAAGGCTCAAACTGCACCCAAACTTCTCACATGTCATTTTATGCCGACCACCAAATCGCCCGTATGTTTGATATTGGAATTGTTGCTTCTGAATACTCACTATATCTACTTTATACCAGCAACAAGGCTGTTGCAGATGGAGCTGTGTCATACAACATTGACCATTTGATCACAACAAGGGTAGCCAAACTCACCTATGGGATATCTTGTACAACAGCCTTTGACTCCAAGAAAGCTGATCATGTTTCCAGGGAGAACACCAAATTCCGTGACCTTGGTGGCTCTTGGATTTTACCAAATGCATTCAAGTCAATACTGAAAAAAGTGGTACTATCTTATGACTGCAACACATTGAAAGCCTGACACCTTTCAGGGAACTCAAGTTTCTGAACAGGAAGAATTTCGGGCTACCTTCCATCGATATAGAGAATCCACAGCCAACTGTGCCAGCATTTCTTGTGACCTATCTGTTTACAGGGGAATGCTCCATGCTCCATGCTGGGAAGACATTGAACCCTGTATATATTCCCCTTTAGGCTGGCATCTGATATCTGACACCTTGCCAAATAGCTGCTTTTACACAGAATTGTCAAATCCTCGCAGATACATCTGTGGCTGCTGCTGCACTCCTTCCAAAGAAATCACCTGAGGGAAAAACTTATTATTGCATTGACTTTGATGTGATCTTATTATTCGGCCTTACTGAGTTAAAGGCACAAATCAGCTGGTTAGAAAATGTTTGTACCTCCCCATTCTGTGCCTGTATGATCACTAACATTTTGAAAACCTATAGGGTGTTGAAAAGAGGTACAGTCCAATTAACCCCCCAGAAACATTGTCTCACAAACCTCGAACTACAGGGGCCCTGCATCAATAGTGTATGACGAAGATTAAGCTTTAAGCCCATGCAATATAGGTCATATACATATAGAACATGTATCATTTCTCAGCAAGACCATTCTTCTGTTGGTTACACGTCCCTCTATTGCATATTAAATAATGGAAGTTACAGCAACTATTGGTGCACGTAGGCCTGAGTGCTAAGATGAAACTCCGAAATGACTGTGAAAGGGTGAGGCTAATAGAATCTTGACCGGGAACTCAGATGTGCAGGGTAGGTCCACTTGGCAGCGTACTTTGCTGCAGCACATCTAGTCTAGTCCAAGCTATCAGTTTTCCAGATTCCGTGCCACTGTGAATCAGTGCATGGTATGGGGTTGATAAATAACTGGGAAATGGACCATCACTTCCACAGACTGGATCGGAGGGGAACAAGGTATAGCCTACAAGGACGGGTTACTATCAAGTCAGCTGACTAGCTGCAGGTCCTGAGCCTGGAAGGTGTCAACTCGGGAATCTGATATCGACAAGTGCACAACTACGAGGTTTTCCAGGTCAATGTTGACCGAGCAGTGAAAGTGTGTAACAAACCGCATGCTGACGCCATCGAAATTGACAAAGCAGAGGCAAGGGAGGTCATACTCCACTTTGAAATCCTTCTCTGGCTCCATGCCGTCGAACTGCTCATTCCGAACAGTTAAGGACGTTAACGTGGGTGCTTCTTGCAAGACTTGCATGAAATTAGAAAAAAGGACCCTGCCACGTCCACCAGTGACGAGCTCTTCATCGTGCCGACGAGGATGTGGCCAAGACAATGTGAGCGACCTGAGACCTCAAGCGGAGCAAATCATGGAAGCCATCGGATTTCAGGTAACAGGCGGGCTTGAATGTGTAGTTGTCCACATTGAGGTGTTTGACGTTGTGGGTTATCAGTTTCCACCCGTGGAAGGGTTCAAGTTGTTCAGGTACACACAGTTGTCCCTCGAACCCGCCATCTCCATCGTCCTCCTCATATTCCATGTGAAGGGCTTGCAGCATTCTAGCTTTTCCGACAAGAGCCATGCGGGCCATAGCAAGTGACGAACTGTGGGTGAGGGAGTATTTAATAGTCGTAAAGCGTTTGATTTGCAGGAGTATGCTTCGTGTCACGTCCTTTACATCACCCAGCTCCACATACCAGGGCCGATCTGTGCTGACTGGACAAAGAGAGTCGATCTGTATTACCGACCGTTCGAGGGGCAAAGTCCCGGACCAGCTGAGAATTTCGTGGATAGCTTCTGGGGTGGTTATTCCGACGATAAACACCAGCTGTGTCCAGAATGTGGGGAAGGAAGGAGAACACAATATGTCCCTCCATCGTCTGCATACTGAGGCGACGTTGTATGGGAATAGGCTTGGAGAGTATGGGTTGTAAGCTATCCCGTACGTCGGGGGTTCTGGCCCAGAGTCTGGGTCACGTTCCTCCAGGACGTGGCTACTCTTCTGGTGGCATTCCGAGTGTATGTACAGAAATATTTCGATGAGCAACTCCGTCGGCAGCAAGAGGACTGGACAAGGTGCTACGCTGTTTTCTACAGGAAGTGTAGTACAATCGTCATGCGTGTCGAATAACACACATGGAAGAATTGCTGCTGCGGGAAGATCATTTGTCTCGGTCATGTCGACCTTTGGAGGTCAGTCCGACGACCTATTAGCTAGACGTTAAATATACTGACTTGTTGGCTGCTGAAGTACTATGTAGTAGATGAGTCGAACTCGACGGGCTGGTTGGAGTTCTGGTGGATTGGAGTCATTCCGAGTCCACCAACTGGAAAATTCATTTTCCGTCAACAATAAGCGATCACCGTGTCCTTCTGTTGATCTCAGAGAGAGAGTACATCGAGTAAAAAGTCCAAGGATTCGATCGAAGCTAAGTCTGGAAGTTGTACTCATGTGGCGAACTAGTCCCAAACTGAACAATCTGTATCAAGACAGCTGGCAGATATGTAAGGCTGTCTCCGCTGAGGACGGCGTTCTGCTCACACACTGTGTCTATACAATGATTGATGAATGCAGCGCCAGTCCCTCAGAGGTTCGTTTTGAACGCCTTGTCTAGAGCCTTCTCCCTTGGAACACATTGCGATCAGCTCATCTAATAGAGTATGGCAATGGCAGCCGCAGTTGACGCGAACTAAGGTTGAATGGCTGGCGGACGTCACAGGGCGTCCCGCAAACGACGACTAGGAACAGTATCCTTTGGGCGACTAGCTTCGACCCTTTTGAAGGACGACTGTCCTTCTAAAGTCAGCGCTTTAGCTCCAACCACGTTCAATCGTCCAACCCTGTGGCTTAAAGGTGTGTCAAGCACCGTCACGATTTGGACGTGTGCGAGCGTCTTCTCCTTCGGTTGATCTCCCATTATTGTTCGACCATGCCTCCACTCAGGATACTCGCTGGGTCATACACCGATGCCATCTACACGCTCCAATTCGACCCAGACTCTTCACCGGCTCTCGAGCTCCTAGGAGTGACTCGCGTTGGCGATCGTCCTTCATGGGTTGCGTCTCATCCATCTGACAGATCGCTGATATTTGCTGTTCTCGAACAAGTTAACGGCGAGATCGCTGTCATCAAGTATGGACAAGGACCAGTAGGGGAGGTCATGGCAAGGGCGCAGAGTGGGGGGAATGACCCCTGCACACTTCTTGTGTTGGAAGACGAGCTCATCATTGGCAATGTAAGTTCCTAGTCACTCATATACTCCACTCAATCCGAAAGTTGAACATCTCCAACCACCGATATGACATTGTTGCCCCAGTATTCCTCAGGAACTTTGGCAACGCTCCCAATCTCGGCCTCTCCCCCGTTCATACTCACCCCCAAGCCCTGGACGTTATCGATGCCCTTTTCTACTGCTGGTCCGAACAAGGCCCGCCAAGCTTCGTCACACCCCCACCAGACCATATTCAACACAATGGACCCCACAGGCGAAGAACTCCTTATCCCCGATCTGGGAGCGGATAAGGTGTGGCGCCTCAAGAGAAGAAACAGCACTGCACGCTGGGCTCTCCATGGTTCCGTGCAATGCGAGGTGGGTGGTGGACCCCGCCATGTCGTAACTCACGGTGCGTTCCTCTAGTTCCCAACCTAAATGTCTGTGCCAATTCCATCGGGTGTCACAGGAAAGACAATGTACACCCTGCTTGAGCTTTCATCGAAGCTCTCCGTGCATGAGTTTCCCGCAAGCGATACTAGGCCACCCCAGACATCGCTGTCTACGCTTGTAAATCCACCACTTGCACCACACGCCATGCAAGCAGCTGAAATCTTGTTACCTAAACCAAACGCCACCTTTCCGGACCCGTTCATATACGTTTCGAACCGTAATGACCCGAGCCCAGGGGGAGATACAATTGCCATTTTCTCGCTTGCGGCCGGAGAGACCGAGCCGGAACTCGTGACAGAGGTGCGCACTGGATTGAAACATCTTCGTGGCATGTACTTTGGTGGGGATGATGATAATTATCTCATTGCTGGTGGCGTCGAAGGTGGCGGTGTCAAGATCTTTGAACGAGTGGAGGGTGGAAAAAACTTGAAAGAAGTGGCCAGCTTGAGTGAGCATATCGTTCCCAAGCCTGCTTGTTTCCTATGGGTGTAGTCAATTCCTACACACCAGAGAAACCTCTTCATCAACGATGTACATTAGCTGTAGCCTAAGCTAGCAGGAAATGCCAGCCAACTGTGTGACCACATGTTCATCCGATGACACCATCCCGTCGGAGTCGTGTAATCTCGTTTGAATCCAAGCCGAGTTCGTGCATCAGCACTTCGTCAGTATGTGCACCGAGGTCGGGACCAGCCCATCTTGTTTTAGCATTTGAGCCCTCCAAAACCGGGAAGACGCGAGGCATCTTCACATTCCAACCGCCATCTTCCTTTTCGACCCGAACATCTTCCACAGCGCCACGAGCCTTGAGTTGTTCATGCTCCACGATTTCGCGAACGCCAAGAACGCGACCAACTGGCACGCCAGCCCTTTCTAACACGTTGAAAACTTCCTCAGCTGCGCGTGCACTTGTCCACTCTGAGATAGCTGCTTCGATCTCTGCTTGACGAGCGACGCGATGATGATTGTGTGCGTAAAGCGGTCCAATGAGGTCCTCGCGTCCAATCGCACGCATCAATCGTGCATAGAGAGTGTCGCCATTGGCGCCGATGATGATGTATTCCGGAGAGCCCTTGGTCAATGGTGAGGGGAGGCAAGGATAGGCGTTTGTGGGGACAATTCCGGTAACAGAAGACCCTGATGGACCTCGAACCTAGCAAGATCATGGAATACAATCAATATCGCATGCACCCGCAAGACGGACACCTCTTGCCTGGCCTTTCCGATCATACTCGGGAATAATCCCCTCCATCAAATTCAGCATGCTAAACCTAAATTCAGTGATGCCCCACTCTGCCAGATAGACGCTAACCTTTCCATGATGCTGACATCAACCGTTTGACACTTCTGCTTTCCATGTACAGCTAGCTTGTGTCGGGACATCAGGGCTAGGACCTGTGGTCGCGTATTCCCAGCACTAAGAAACAGACCGAGGACCTCACGCTCGACCACTTACTGTTCCAAAGGCAGCATGGAGTCCTGCAACTGAATCCCCCAAGCTTATGTTCGGTCTGACGGGTGGGCCTGCATGACCACCAGTCTCTGGATCCACAAAGCCGTTGATGTAACGGAAACCGGACTCTGCTTCACATACAGACGCATATCCAGGACGAGAGGACCACGGGCCGGTTTGGCCATACCCACTGACGCGAGTGAATATGAGAGAAGGGTTGAGTGGGTGCAAGTCCGATGGACCTAAACCCCACTTCTCGAGTGCTTTGTAGATACAATTGAGTTCTAAAAAGACAAATTACAAGGCGAAGAGAGGCTCACTTCCGGGTTTGAAGTTCTCGAGCACAACGTCGCTCTTTGCAGCGATTTGCTTCACGAGCCTGAGATACGTGATCAGGAGGTGCCCCGTACACACGGAAGACCACGTACTCTCTCCCCTCGCCTTTCTTCAAGTCTATGGAAACGCTCTTTTTGTTCCTCCCCAGACTTCTGAACCAGGGGCTGACTCCGTCCACGTCGAGCTCTCGCCACACTCTCAACGGATCACCACCCGCAGGCGGCTCTATCTTGATAACCTCTGCCCCGAAATGCCTGGAATACACGAGATGCGTAAACACAGGCGTGGCAACGTCGTAGCAAGGGGGGGACAGGTTTACCCGAGAAGCTGTCCACAGAACGGACCAGCGATGAGTTGGCCCAGCTCCAAGATGCGTACACCGCTGAGTGGAAGTTCGTCTGGACTGCTGCTGCTATCTGCCGATGCCGTGGAGAATCTATATGGATCCTTGGTCACTCAGCCTCACTCAAGAGATGAATACTTACTTGGAGCCGAACAGACATGGACGACGGAAAGGTAGAATTGCTTTGCTCGCTCGAGAGAGCAATAGGGTGGATGCCATTACTTAAAACTGTTTTCACCGCTGTGTTCAACAGAGGAATCAGAGTTGGAAGCGAGAAACCTACATACATCTATTTAAGTGCCTATTACTACCGAGCCATTACTTAGAAGCATCAACTTATCCTAGATACCAACGATACCCAAACGTGAGCCACTTGTCCATTACACAGGGCCATCAAAATGTGGCTCTGGTGGGGCTGGAAGGTACTCGGCTCGTGCTTGGCCAGTTGCGAGACCCACTAGTACATCCTCAAACCACTCCTCCCCATGTCTCCACTCCCCTTGCACCCCCCATTTTCGTATCACTCCAACGGCATCACATATCCGCCTCTGCTCCTCCTCATCCTCCTCCTGCTCTTCTTCCATGTCCTCTAAAGTATACCCAAGTAAATGGTACAGAATGAGGCTGCCAAGGTCATTGCACAGAGTTCCTCGTGTACGATCGGACGGAGAATATCGTTGTATGACACGAAGAATGGAAGCATATACGGCGGCGGGGCGAGGAACAAGAACGCTGGAACAGCTGGCGGAGGACATGTGCGATGGCGGAGCCTCCACAAGTTCCAAAGGTGTGAAGTCGACAAAAGAAAGGGGATAGAATATGACGTGCATCGCAAAACTGGGTAATTCCAAGCGCGTAACGCGGAAGGCGCGACCCTTGTGAAGTATATCACCTATGATATCAGAGCTCCAGGACGGAGCGGACGGCAGACCGAGGGATTCGAGGATCTTGCATGCATCCTCGAGACGGCTGTCCTCGACCACATATGAATAATTCTAGCATTTCAACGTCTTCAGTAGAACCAGGAATCAGCGACAGCCTACGCACAAATAATACGAGCGGGACGTTCATACGTCCATATAGTCCATGCCTCCATTCGATAAGTTGTATTCCAGCGGTTTGCAGTGTCGACAATACGATGTCCACTATCTCTTGTGGCTGCTTATCGAAGATAGACTCATTATCGGTGAGGCGGACGCTGGAATGGAATGGCTTTTGCTCGAGACTTGGGTAGCTGCTCAGTGATTGTGTCGAAAGCATGATGACAAAGGCCGAAGGAGTTGGGAACAGCCTAATACAAGGCGGAGTTTGAATTTCACCGCCAGTAACCCCTGAGCACTTTGTCTGACAAGAATGGTCCCTCAGATACGCATCTCTACAAATTCTGCACACTTCCACCATGTGGCTGAAATTCTCTCATACCATCTCCATAATCTTGGGTGCCGCCACGCCTATATCGGCGGATTTGCTTGCACGGCCTTGGGCGGCCAACGATCTACACAGATAGGTACTTTTCCGTTCAGTGCCCGTCGATTTGTCTAATGGCTACTCTCAACACGATCTTGACCTCTTGATTTCCAAGGATTCTCCGTTGGATGCGCAGACGCTACGAACCAGACTTACGAACCTAGATGGACATTTCGTTATCTATGGTACCACTTTATATTATGTTCAGGCAGGATTCAAATCACCTTTCTTTCTTGCGTGAACTTACTGGTTCCGAACATAGGATGTTCCAGAACAGGGCAGAGATGTGCGGCAACACCTCACGGAGAGTTTATGTAATGTCAAGATAGAGACTTTACCAGGCGGCGCCATAGGCCTTCCCAACACACCACAACCATGCTACATGATCCAAGGACCAAACGGATATCGCAAGTGCTCATGCTATCTTTTTCCGGACCATTAATAACCCATCAAACTGATCGGACATACAGAAATCCCAATCCTCCACCCCTCCATCTTGATAATCACCAAGTTAAAGCGATGGATCCAAAATTGTTCCCCCACTCGGCCTAAATCAATTCAACAACACTCGAATGATGAACAGGACCTCTTTCTTTTGATCGACTGGATGTCTCAGCGAGGGGTCAAGATCGACTGTGAAGCATACCAAGGAAAGGGAAAGGAAGAGATCAGAGGTTATCTTAGAGAGGTCCGCAATTTATGTTCCCAGGGGATGGGCAATCAGACTTTACTGGACAAACTTATGTTGGTTACAAATGCCGAGGATTGGTTGTAAGGTATGTAACGTCAACGTCATTCTGTCATAGAACAACTGTCAGTGGGTTCTATTCAGATGAAACATACCAAGTCGGAAATCGATGAAGTACATAAGCGAAGCGATGAAAATCTTGAAGTCAAGTCGAGCATGTTCGGAAGAAGAAATTCAAGAACAAAAGTGAGAGGGAATCTTATTCTTGTTTTCAGCTATGTACAGGAGCTCCCACATATTAGAAGTGGACAAAGAACAAAGAGGTTGGAAGAACAGGTACAAAGTGCCAAGTCGAGGTACATCTAAGTAAGGTATAGTCTCGAAATACTAGGCACGAGGAATTACATTAATGCAGTGATAAGGTGAAATGATGTGATGACAGAGAAAAGAGGTACACGAGGAAAGAGAGAAAGAAAACATACTATCTATGACATCGATGTTGACGTCGGCGGCGAGGCATGAGTTGCGATGCGAGACGTTCGAGACGGACGTGATATGTGTGAAAGCGTGAAATGGCGAGATTTTGTAGTAGACAGCGCGAGACTTCCTTACAGGTACTAGATAGGGAAGGGGCGTTTCAGGTTTACTAGTAATTTGTGTCCTCGTACTTATGTACATGAAATGCGGGGTCGGTCGGCGGTAAAACCTGCTTTCTTGATCTCAGAATTCAAGGGAAATGCAGAAATTTAGGATCAACCAGTGATTCTCATTCATCATACTAACAAGACATTAACTAAGGTATAAAGAAGTGGACGTGTCTCAATTGTAAAATGAAGACGAAGGGACATGGTTGTCAGTCAATCGTAAAAGGTCATTGGCAGAATCCAGTTCCACCGCATCATGTCGTGACTCGAACCAAGCTTTTCCTTGCTGCTCCGGATCAATTGAGGCGAGTTCAAAGCCCCAGTTGCGTCTGGAGGTCGCTCAGATAGAGTATGCTCTCCCGACGGTAATCATCTTGTGTGATGTCCAAGACTCGGTCCTGCTCAAACGTAAGCAATGTTCCGTTGGGGCTGGAGTTATACAAAGGCCACTGGATTGCGGAGAGTTTACTCGGAGGGTTAGGAGAAGACGGATAGCCTCCGGCAGGGACGTTAGGGTTCAGGTTGTACGCAAAGTTGACTAGATCGATAGGTTAATATCTGGGTCACTCCTAACTACTTTTGATAAACTCACCAAGGGCATCAGTGCCGACAAAATCAGGAGTGGGGGTCAACACATAGAACTCTTGGAGATCAGACTCGTGAAACGAGCCGAGACCGATATACTTCTGAGCACGGAACACTTCCATTCTCCCTGTTAGCAAAAAGGTAGATGGCGATTATGAGAAAAAACGTACAGTAGCTCCATACTTTCTGAGTGGCAGAAGTGATCGCCAAGCTGTAGCGACGGGGAGCCTGGAAGTAGTAGTCACCCTGGAAAGCTGCAAGACGCTTGTACTCGGGACTAAAGGAAGAAATCAGCGAATAAAAATACCCCCGAAACACAGCGGACGTACGTGAGTGTGAAGTTAGTCCCAGTCCCGAAGGGAGAACCCTGTAATAATTAATGTCAGAAGGCTATGAAGAGAGTGGTCAACGAGTCGTACCTCGCTTGGATCTGAGGTATATGCCTCTGCGAGTCCCTGCATTTGAGTCTCGTTGGCAGTGGGAATGAAGCTATGGACTACGATGAGACAAGTACTTCCCCCTATGGCAATCACTTACTTCGATTGCACGTAGCTGACGAACTCATGATCCGTTCTAAAGGCGTGGGGATGTCAGTATTGCATATTTGTCATTTTTCTTTGCTAACTCACGTCACGTTCATGTTGATGAGGGAGAAGAGTCTGAATCAAGCGTTAGCTGTCGGAAACCCGTTTTTGTCATTACACTCACGTTCCCTCGTCCTCGACATTACCCGCAATGATAGGAATCTTTAGCGTTCCAGTGAGCAAGACAACCAAATACTAACATAAAAAACCTAATGGAGTTGCCTTTAGTGGGGTTGGTGCAGTTGGTATACCCAACCAATTGGTTATAGATTTGGGTCTCATTCGCCTGCTCCATAGGGTGAGTAAACCCTGATTGCTGTTCATTTATCTGTCAAGGTCTATCTCGGTCTATCTCCATGCAAGAGTTGGGGACGTACCGTGACTGCGCCCCGGCGGAGCAGTTCATTCAGCTGGCCATCAAACGCAACCATGTGCAGCCAGATCGAGATGGCGCCGGCTCTCTGACCCCACCTGATTTACTTCGAGTCGTTGCGCCTGCATCCGAGTACTAATACATACTCAATCACTCGAGATGGGTCTCCTCCAAAGGATTCAATGTTTTCTTGGACCCATTTCAAGGCCATGCGCTCTACGGGGCATGTCAGACTGGACTGAAATAGTACTATGGCCTAGCAGTGCAAAAACTTACGGTCATACAGGCCAACATTAGTCGAACCTTCTTGCAAGACTTCTTCACTATAAAGGAACCCAAAAGCTGGCAACATTCTCAGCATGTGTGATGCAGGTGACCTCGACAGCGAGTAACGCACCGACTCCACTTCCTAGAGCAGCTGAACGGACAACAATGGGGGCACCATTGTAAGGGGAAGAATCGCCAGATTCAAAAGCTCCGCCGTGGAGCCACTTAAAAATGTATATGTCACTTAACCACTTCATCCAATACCCACTGTGACATACCACGACAACAGATAGCTTAGAGCTTGCAGTAACACCAGCAGGGCGAATAACATTCAGGTACAAACCTATAAATATATGATTGTATGCCTTGGAATAAATCATCAACGAGGAACCTACAATCTTCAGATTGAGTAGTGTTGGAAGTTGGCATCAATTCAGCAATAACCTGCGGGGCACCCTCTAGGAGAGGGGTGTCTGCCAAGGTTGCGTTGGGCTGCAAGGGAACCTGCTGAGGGCAAGAATTGTCAAACTTGATTGCTTGCTGTACCCCAGAGATGTTCTGCGGAGGCTGAGGACCCTGGTGAGGACGTGAGGGAGTGTCAACTCAAACGATCTGAAGTTTAACTCACGGCGGCTGAGCATAGGGAATGGCAAGGAAGGACTCGGTTGAGTTAGTGGAGAAACCCTGGAAAAAGCCATAAGAAAGATCGATTATTGGACCTGCACTTGGCCCGCGGGAGAGAGGAATAGCAAGGACACCAATGTCCTGAGCAAACGAAGCAAAAATAAACGAAGTGAAAAAGAAAGAAAACATGTCGAATGAGAAATGTGACTGGAGGTACGAACAGCGATATGGGAGTCCTGACCTTTTATCCCTTGGCTTGCTTCACAAATGCAGTCGAGTAGTCTGACCGATTCACGTGCTATGCTTTCGCCACCGCCATCTTCTCGCAGAAATCAATCGGCATTCGGTGACGCAATTTGGCGATGCAGAACGATGAATCTTCGGGAGCGTTTTTAAAAATAACATACGAATATGGATTTTGAGAGGTCACAAAATTGCCCATGTATCCCCTTTGTTATTAATGTTATAATTTTCCATCGTGTGATGGGACAGAAATCCTACAATTGATTGGCGGCAGCTAGTCAAGCATGGCTGAGAAACTGTCGATGTCAGAACACCCAAAGTGGAAATGGATTGAATACATAGCTGGCTTCTGATGGTTTCGGCGTGAATTCTGTGAGGCAAGCGTTTGCTGAAATCGAACCGATATTGACAGATTAGTACACATCTAATGGACCTGCCCGTGGCTGTCACAGAAGGCCCGAATAAACGAATTTCAACTGCTCGTCCAGTGCATATCCGATGATACGCCCTGCTGTGCCACTAGAGGGCCGTCAACGACGGCAAAAACCTTGTTCCAAACAAGTCATGTTGCCCAAACCAAATGCAAAGATGAATGGCTGGTGGAACTAGATTGCCAAACGCAGAAACAATGGAACGGGTAATGGTTGCGGCTTAGAGTAGTTGGAGCTTGTCGTGTTGTCGGTGTTTCAATACACTGGACCCTGCATATGTGAGGATGCTACACAAATGCTACACATGAACACATGATTTGAACCGGAGAGCGAATTAGCGGGGGTTCAAAAAACCGTGACGCATTGCATTTCCAGTTTCAGTGATCTTGTTTGGAAGAAGGTGATGTTCAGTGTTCAATTAGCTCACCTATTACCCAACAAATCTCCACAGCAGCAACGGTAGAAATTCCGTGATCAAGATTCCATGGACATGGACTATACAAGTAATAGAATTGCCTTCAGACAACTGTCTCTTGACCGCCGCATCGCCAAGGGATAGGTTTGGTGGGTGCCGTTCTGTGTCCCCAGCCTATTCAAATTGATATCAAGTCACAACTCACCGCATCAGGCTGCCTTTGACCTGCCACCGCTTAAATTTGGGAACTGCATCAGTACGGTTACTCTGATGGCGGTGGGGTAGTTGAAAGTTGAAAACTGTCAATGTTGGGCCCGTGCTTACTAATACTACAACTTGGATCCAAATTGCACCGGTGGCAATAGAGGTCTCTTAGACCAAGCCTGGTCACCCAACTCCTCTCAGGTCTCGACGGTCCCAATAATATGAGCATCACGACAACCAGCACGCAGTCAGCTATGATAATGATGACAACGGCCACAATTACCACTGTACTGCCAGCACGACGCGGTGCGACAGCAGGATTACCACCGCACGAACAACGACATTCACCACCACCATTACTAGGTTGGGAACTAGAGGAACGCATCGTGAGTTACGACATGGCGGGGTCCACCACTCACCTCGCATTGCACGGAACCATGGAGAGCCCAGCGTGCAGTGCTGTTTCTTCTCTTGAGGCGCCACACCTTATCCGCTCCCAGATCGGGGATAAGGAGTTCTTCGCCTGTGGGGTCCATTGTGTTGAATATGGTCTGGTGGGGGTGTGACGAAGCTTGGCGGGCCTTGTTCGGACCAGCAGTAGAAAAGGGCATCGATAACGTCCAGAGCTTGGGGGTGAGTATGAACGGGGGAGAGGTCGAGATTGGGAGCGTTGCCAAAGTTCCTGAAGAATACTGGGAAAACAATGTCATATTGGTGGTTGGAGGTGTTCAACTTTCGGGCTGAGGGGAGTATATGAGTGACTAGGAACTTACATTGCCGATGATGAGCTCGTCTTCCAACACAAGAAGTGTGCAGGGGTCATTCCCCCCACTCTGCGCCCTTGCCATGACCTCCCCTACTGGTCCTTGTCCATACTTGATGACAGCGATCTCGCCGTTAACTTGTTCGAGAACGGCAAATATCAGCGATCTGTCAGATGGATGAGACGCAACCCATGAAGGATGATCGCCAACGCGAGTCACTCCTAGGAGCTCGAGAGCCGGTGAAGAGTCTGGGTCGAATTGGAGCGTGTAGATGGCATCGGTGTATGACCCAGCGAGTATCCTGAGTGGAGGCATGGTCGAACAATAATGGGAGATCAACCGAAGGAGAAGACGCTCGCACACGTCCAAATCGTGACGGTGCTTGACACACCTTTAAGCCACAGGGTTGAACGATTGAACGTGGTTGGAGCTAAAGCGCTGACTTTAGAAGGACAGTGGTCCTTCAAAAGGGTCGAAGCTAGTCGCCCAAAGGATACTGTTCCTAGTCGTCGTTTGCGGGACGCCCTGTGACGTCCGCCAGCCATTCAACCTTAGTTCGCGTCAACTGCGGCTGCCATTGCCATACTCTATTGGATGAGCTGATCGCAATGTGTTCCAAGGGAGAAGGCTCTAGACAAAGCATTCAAAACGAACCTCTGAGTGACTGGCGCTGCATTCATCAATCATCTTATAGACACAGTGTGTGAGCAGAACGCCGTCCTCAGCGGAGACAGCCTTACATATCTGCCAGCTGTCTTGACTCGAGACTAGTTCGTCACATGAGTACAACTTCCAGACTTAGCTTTGATCGAATCCTTGGACTTTTACTCGATGTACTCTCTCTCTGAGATCAACAGAAGGACACGGTGATCGCTTATTGTTGACGGAAAATGAATTTTCCAGTTGGTGGACTCGGAATGACTCCAACCCGTCGAATTCGACTCATCTACATACTACATAGTACTTCAGCGGCCAACAAGTCAGTATATTTACCATCTAGCTAATAGGTTGTCGGACTGACCTCGGATCCAAAGGTCGACATGACTGAGACAAATGATCTTCCCGCAGCAGCAATTCTTCCACGTGTGTTATTCGACACGCACGACGATTGTACACTTCCTGTAGAAAACAGCGTAGCACCTTGCCCAATCCTCTTGTTGCCGACGGAGTTGCTCATCAAAATATTCCTGTATGTACACTCAGAATGCCACCAGAAGAGCAGCCACATTCCGGAGGAACATGTCCCAGACTTTGAGCCAGAACTCCCGATGTACGGGATAGCTTACAACCCATACTCTCCAAGCCTATTCCCATACAACGTCGCCTCAGTATGCAGACGATGGAGGAACATATTGTGTTCTCCTTCCTTCCCCACATTCTGGACACAGCTGGTGTTTATCGTCGGAATAACTACTCCAGAAGCTATCCACGAAATTCTCAGCTGGTCCGGGACTTTGCCCCTTGAACGGTCGGTAATACAGATCGACTCTCTTTGTCCAGTTGGCACAGATTGGCCCTGGTATGTGGAGCTGGGCGATGTAAAGGACGTGACACGAAGCATACTCACGCAAATCAAACACTTTGCGACTATTAAATACTCCCTCACCCACAGTTCTTCACTTGCCATGGCCCGCATGGCTCTTGTTGGAAAAGCTAGGATGCTGCAAGCCCTTCACATGGAATATGAGGAGGACGATGGAGATTGCGGGTTCGAGGGACAACTGTGTGTACCTGAACAACTCGAAGGCAGACGTCCACCCTTCCACGGGTGGAAACTGATAACCCACAACGTCAAACACCTCAACGTGGACAACTACACATTCAAGCCCTGTTACCTGAAGTCCGATGGCTTCCACGATTTGCTCTGCTTGAGGTCGCTCACATTGTCTTGGCCACATCCTCGTCGGCACGATGAAGAGCTCGTCACTGGTGGACGTGGCAGGGTCCTTTTTGCTAACTTCATGCAAGTCTTGCAAGAAGCACCCATGTTAATGTCTTTAGCTGTTCGGAATGAGCAGTTCGATGGCATGGAGCCAGAGAAGGATTTCGAAGTGGAGTAGTATGACCTCCCTTGCCTCCGCTTTGTCAATTTCGATGGCGTCAGCATGCGGTTTGTTACACACTTTCACTGCTCGGTCAACATTGACCTGGAAAACCTCGTAGTTGTGCACTTGTCGATATCAGATTCCCGAGTTGACACCTTCCAGGCTCAGGACCTGCAGCTAGTCAGCTGACTTGATAGTAACCCGTCCTTGTAGGCTATACCTTGTTCCCCTCCGATCCAGTCTGTGGAAGTGATGGTCCATTTCCCAGTTATTTATCAACCCCATACCATGCACTGATTCACAGTGGCACAGAATCTGGAAAACCGATAGCTTGGATTGGATTAGATGTGCTGCAGCAAAGTATGCTGCCAAGTGGACCTACCCTGCACATCTGAGTTCCCGGTCAAGATTCTATTAGCCTCACCCTTTCACAGGCATTTCGGAGTTTCATCTTAGCACTCAGGCCTACATGCACCAATAGTTGCTGTAACTTCCATTATTTAATATACAATAGAGGGACATGTTCCATATGTACATGACCTATATTGCATGGGCTTAAAGCTTAATCTTCGTCATACACTATTGATGCAGGGCCCCTGCAGTTCGAGGTTTGTGAGACAATGTTTCTGGGGGGTTAATTGGACTGTACCTCTTTTCAACACCCTATAGGTTTTCAAAATGTTAGTGATCATACAGGCACAGAATGGGGAGGTACAAACATTTTCTAACCAGCTGATTTGTGCCTTTAACTCAGTAAGGCCAAATAATAAGATCACATCAAAGTCAATGCAATAATAAGTTTTTCCCTCAGGTGATTTCTTTGGAAGGAGTGCAGCAGCAGCCACAGATGTATCTGCGAGGATTTGACAATTCTGTGTAAAAGCAGCTATTCAAGGTGTCAGATATCAGATGCCAGCCTAAAGGGGAATATATACAGGGTTCAATGTCTTCCCAGCATGGAGCATGGAGCATTCCCCTGTAAACAGATAGGTTACAAGAAATGCTGGCACAGTCGGCTGCGGATTCTCTATATTGATGGAAGGTAGCCCGAAATTCTTGCTGTTCAGAAACTTGAGTTCCCTGAAAGGTGTCAGGCTTTCAATGTGTTGCAATCATAGATGGTACCACTTTTTTCAGTATCGAACTGAATCCATTTGGTAAAATCCAAGAGCCACCAAGGTCACGAAATTTGGTGTTCTCCCTGGAAACATGATCAGCTCGCTTGGAGTCGAAGGTCCATGTACAAGAGATCCCATAAGTCAGTTTGGCTACCCTTGCTGTGATCAAATGGTCAATATTGTATGACACAGCTCCATCTGCGACAGCCTTGTTGCTGGTATAAAGTAGATATAGTGAGAATTCGGAGGCAACAATTCCAATATCAAACATACGGGCGATTTGGTGGTCGGCATAAAATGACATGTGAGAAGTTTGGGTGTAGTTTGAGCCGTGTAAACAAGAAATCACTAGCAGCATAACCACCAACTAGGAATACATGCTATACTGCATTTTAGTACTAATCAGGACCCTGTACAGAGAAAGGATCACCTTGATAGGCATGCATGCCACCTTTTGTTGTTCATCAAATACCTCTGCAATTGCCTCAATAGAGGGCTCAAAGAACTTGGCAACTTCATCACTATGTGGAATTTAGGATACTATCGAGCTGGAAAGGTACATATTTAAATACTCACCCAGGTATTTTGAGCTGGCCTGCCCGGATATCATGCTCAGGATCTTTGTCTCGTATAGTCCCAAATTTGATGTATTGAGGGTCTGCAGCATTACGAAACCTGAGTTTTGTAGTTTTATCAAAAATGTTGGCCATATGTTCAACTACTTCTGGAGCACCATAAGGTGAATTAGCAAGCTTGGCTGGTGGTTTCAATTGAAAGGCAGATAGTTGCATATCCAGACTAGTACCCACTCTGAAGGAACCGTTGTGCACGGAAAGTGACAAATACAGATCCTTGAAGGCGACCTAAATGTCCATTACTAGGCCTCTGCACTCTGATAAAAGTAGCATAGGCACTTACATTCAGCTGGGACAATCTCTTTCACAGATATGGCAGATGGTGAAGACACAACACAATATGTGCTAACATCAATAGTACCACCTCCAGCATCAATGATAGCAACACCTTGGTAGTCCTCACATTCTGTGCAATGTTGTCAGTCAGGCACACCACTCAAAACATGGCAAGTCAGAGACCATACCTGAAGCAAGTGTAGTCATCATGCAAAAATGCAAACTAGCTTCCCCTTCTGTTAGGAGATGAAGTTGCAACTGCCCCTTTTCCCCACTGGGAACAAGCCCTGCAAGCTCTGCAGCTCGTCGAATTTGCTGCTGTTGAGGACCTTCCCATCCATTTGGATGTGTGAGGACAAATTCAATCCTATTCCCAAATGATTTCCACATGCTAGCACCACTGGCATGTGATTCTACAATGAAGTTACGTGCACAGTTAAACAGGTATTTCATGAAGTCACTGAGGACCTGAACTGCACTTAGGCCTTTTGGAAGGGGAGGGATATCATTATCTCCGATGTGAGATGACGATAAATGTTTTGAGCGCAGATGTAGCTTCCACCTGCATACCACAAACGTATAACTCCTGGTCAGCATCATACTAATTACATGGTAGGTGCTTACCACACAACTTTGATCCAATTTTCATCCTGTGCCTGCTCAATGACATGTTCTTGTAGAGCCTCAGCACCAACTGCACGGACAGTGTACTCCTGGTCATAGTAGAGGACGGACGGAATCTTGTGATCACCTTCAATATGCTCTTGTGCTGGATACCTGTGGCAGTAATATATCTTACCTGTATTCAAGTTAGATCTAGTACTTACCTGGTCACTCCATGTATCTCCGGTATTTCTCCTGGATCAAGGATGCAGTATGAGATTCCACTGTATGTAGTCCCCACATCAAAAGCAAGGACCAATTTTCGTGCATGTCCTTGAAAGGGCGCCTTTGGAACCATGTTGTCTACCGACTGTGAATCAAGTTGGAAGGAAGAGACGAAGGTAGAGCCCCTTTAAGTTACTAGCTCCATTTTATTCAAACCTACCCCTAATCCCTTATGCTGCCAAAAGGAGCTGAATGGGCAAGGATAGCACACTTATCGAATTCGTCACTGGTGGTCGTCATTGTCAACTCGTTGAACTGCTCGAAAGGTGTGAATCGTATGGTATACCCGTTACGCTGCGATTACTAATCAGCAGACCAGTGTATCATACAACATGGACAATGACGATGATATGTCCACCACAAACGCCAACTATCACCAAACCGACACCACCACCACATTCTGCACGTATATATTGCCCACTTCCTTGTGAGTGGCAGTCCGTACACGCTAAGTGCATATATCCCCATTTACGTTCTCATCGTAGTTTTAGTGTCTTTTGCTGGAATTCGTCGCCCAGTGTAACTTCCCTTCGACGTTCAGGCCTACATCAACGTTTTGACGATATTGACCCTCTTGTTCGCACCCATTGTCGTCACTACAACCTCCACCGCCTCCTGCTCGCAATCAAGCAGCTCGCCTTCATCTGGGGTTCGTCATGGGTATGGCTCACCCGCGCTGCGGGTTTTCCCATGGGTATGCAGGTATCATATAAGTTTATCGTGCTAGCTATCCACGGCGTAATGTCAGGTAAGTACTCCTGCTTTTTTCATTACACCACTTACCATCACACCGCTGCCTAGGCAAGAGCATGGGTTCGGGTAACCCGGATGGGTTGCGGGTTCGGGTCGGGTGCAGGTTGGGATTTGTGGACCCGTGCCAAACCCGTACCCAACCCAGAATGGGAATTGCGGCGGTGTCATTTGACCGCGCTGCGTTGTGCACTGCCACTGCCACTGCGTGCAAGGTAAGTCCTCACTGGGACTCAACTGACTCGTTCAGGTTCGTCTGCGCTCCCTCAGCGCCATCCTGCACAAAAGGTAAGTCTTCTTGAGCTGATCTGTATGTTGATTCTCGCAAATAGCGGTGACGCCAACCACCACCATCGCCACCACCTCGAACACCACCACCACCACCTCCCCCCTCAACCACCACATTGACCACGACCACGGTCACGAATGTCGGCGACGACACCACCCACCATTAACATGACGACACCGACCACGACGACGACAGCCACAGCCACCACCAGCATTGTCGACGGCGACAACACCAACCACAACCCCTGACCATGCACGACAGATGGACGACGACGACGACGATGACGAGGGCCACCATCACCACCTTCCAGTGCAGTATGCACGCACGCACGACGACGACGAGGGCCACTGTCACCACCACCTCTCAGTGCAGCACGCACACACGCACGATGGCGGCCACGGCCACCACCACGCGCGCACACGACCCACGACCAGCACCAGTGCCACGACGAAGACGAAGACGACGAGACGCTATGGCAAATGCCATGGCGAGGCGGCGGCGGCGGCGGCAGGGTGTCCACGCCAGCGCGACCAAGGCGACGACGAAGACGAGTACCCGTCGGGTATACCTGCGAAGGGTATACCCACGGGTGCTTTGTCTCCAACCTATGTGTTGACCCGTACCCGTCGTGCGGGTACGGGTTTTTCACGGGTCGGGTGCAGGTCTGGCCTGTGACACCCGCGGGTTGACCCATGCAACAGCCTAAATTTACCACTACCCGTATAATGATGACGACTGACCACCCCAGTATGTCGATGTCAACGGCCCCC
Source organism: Scleroderma bovista (assembly GCA_037178675.1). NCBI lineage: Eukaryota > Fungi > Basidiomycota > Agaricomycetes > Boletales > Sclerodermataceae > Scleroderma > Scleroderma bovista. The sequence goes on from JAYMGJ010000598.1 coordinate 23,605, forward strand.
ACCACTCTAACACATTAACGTCAACGGTTCCACCACCCCGGTACATCATGACCTTCTACCACCGGCGTCTATGACGCGATCACTACCACCTGGACGACGATGAAGACTCCAGCGTCGAAAACCACCAGCGTTGACGACATGATGAGTCATGATGACACTAACCACTACCACCTGGACGATGACGACGACCGCTGGATGACCCATCACCAGCGTTGACGACGCGACCATCACCACCACCTCTGGACTGCCTACTACCACCGTCGACAACGCGATCACACGCCAACGAAGGCAACCACCACCACCCCACAGCTATCAGCCCTGACAGCCCTGACAACTATTCTACCATTACCAGCTCCAGCAACCCACCGTTGTTGTCAACGACGGCGCCACAACCAGCACTGATGACCACGATCACAATGTGATGATGACCCATGTTTACACTATGGTAGTGACCCAGACAATTTTCGATCATGTAACCACAATGAATGTAGTGGAATACAATTACATAGTTTCTCTTGGATGTTATACAGGAACCATAATTGAGCCAGACGGAATGTATAAATTGTGACATCATTGAAACGACAGTGGGTAATACAATTTTATTAGTGCTACGAAAGCTATGAGAGGCCCTGGACAACGCTACTATGACTATGACGCGACGATATACAACGGCGAAGCCAAGGTAATAAAAGGAGAAGCGAACATTCGTACCCGTACCCGTGACCCCATTGGGCCCTAAGTACCTAGGGGTTTACCCCTCCAGATACATACTCTTGTATTATCTGCTCACACTTGAACACTTGCACCCCATGCTGAGCAACAAACTGGTAGAAGAAATCCACAACATGGCGCTTGATGCCAGGACATCAGACGACCCAACTCTCTGGTATACAGAAAGCCAACAAAGACAATCTGACAGTCAGGAGCCAAAGGAGCGGGAAGTCACTGCACAACAATCATTGGACAGCTTGGAGACAAATAAGGAGACAACAATGGCACTGGATGCGCCCTTACAGTCTCCATCAGATGATAAGGATTTGGGTCTCAGCTACCGGAAGGAGCAGGTTGGCACTTTGGGGCGCCAAACAATAGGAATTGGACCTGGGTACCAGTGGCGGAAGTGGGTTGGCACTTTGAAGCGTCAATTGAACGATAAGGAGTCTGAGGTCAGCGAGGCTCGAGCTGAACTTCAACGCTTACAGGGGAAGCTTGATGATGTCACTGCCCTCCTCAAAACGCGCACTCAGGAGTTGAAGGGCACCCAAGTATTCCTGTCTATGGTGGACACACATTCCGGAGCGGAGGTCATTGCGCTTGTAGACGCTTTCAATCACGAAATCATGCAGACTTGTGCATTCATCTCTGATTCCTTCGACTTCGTGCGAAAACCTGAACATACTACCGAGATTGAGAAGGCCTGCACAAAGATCAACGAAACAATGGGGCCCACCATGACGCATCTCCTCAGAACAGTTCAACACAACAGAGACCCCCTGCTGGTACAGGTAGCACTTCAGGGTGCCATGGTCAAGTTTTCGCACCAGACCATAATAACCTGGGATCACAGTCAACTTGGGGCTGACAAGATACTGACAAAGATCTACAGCAACATGAGCAAGACTGCAGGTAAGTTTACACACACAAGTGCTATTTGAACGCTTCCTACCTCAGTGAATCCCAGAAACCCAAGCTATAAGGGGACGCTGGCGTGCTTTGACAAGGGCCCACGCCCAACAAATGACATCGGAACAGCAACACGAGCTGCACTCCACGTTGGTAACGCGCATCAGTGATATCCTTGTTGGAACTATTGTCGCCGCAGGTTGTACAAAGAGCTATGATGATGCATATCATCAGTTCAAGCAGAATTTTGGTGACCAGGTGGCCAACATTGTCAAAATGGCAGTTCAACTTAATAAGGTTGTGGGAGAAGAAGTGGTGTCGGCTGACTTACAGCCATGTGGTGTTATCACAGGGAAGGAATTTAATAGTGCCACCATGGAGGACTTTGCAGGACAAAATAGCCAGCAGGCGGCAGGAAAGCTTGTCCTCTGCACTACAGCTTTAGGCCTGTACAGGTCCGAGAAGGTCACGGTCGGAGACAGGGTGGAATTGAAAAACACTATGCTCAAGAAGACCACAGTAGCACTCGAGTCTATGGCCGATGGATTGGAGCGGGACTACTATGCGGTGCCGGACCCGATTCAATGGAACCCATGGGATTGATCAAATCATAAGGCTAAAAAGTGACCTATGTACTACTATGTACTAGTCTCGTGATTTGAAGTCAGCCAAATGATGTCAGTGGTCGCATTTTACATGCTGTCTTGTGTACATGCCATAATCGTTATTGAGCATTCAAGTCACCATGTACCATACCCATTAATAGTAACATGGAAGTTGGAACCTCTGATAGGCTTGTGGGTCCAGCCAGATGATCAGACGTGCCGAAGGCGTTCCAGTAGTTCATAGGCACCCAGCCAACAAGCGGTCCCACTCAAGAGATTTGCGTCCTCACCTTGAGCAGTTTCAGGTCAATTGCGACCGATTCCACTCCAAATCCTTTCGCATTTCACCTACCAGGAGAACTCGGGCCGTGAACACACGTGGTGAGTAGTGGCTCTGCCTTACTAAATCTTCAATGCGGCATACATCGTATCATTATGTCCAATCAAAACAGGAACGCAAAAATTTCACTTAGCCATGCAATAGACGTTACTGAGAAAGGTTACAGTCAAAATCGAGTAGCTCGCCCAGTGAATAACGCACCGCATATTATATGGCAGCTTCAACTACATGGTCGAAGACCACCGCTGCCGGGCCCCTATACAAGAGGAATTGATAGGATGTCATGAAGCGAAGGGAAACTGGCTTCTCACCTCTTCTCTTCGCCCTGAGGTTCGTATAGTCAGGCTTACAAACTATGCACCAAAGTAAACGACTCACATCTTCTTTCCAACTGACTTGCGCCTCAAGTTCAGTAAGCCCGAACATAAGAACAATGCTGAATTGCTGTCTGAAAAACTTCATCCCCGCGAAGCCGCGCCGTGGACTTAGAGTTTTAGCTACTCGCGATGTGTCCGCATGTACCGTGCACAAATTCGAAAACATGCCTTATTAGAAAATAAGCGGAGAACCCAATGATACATCCAGGTTATTGTGCCTACCTGGCTCCGAATCTGTCCAGCGAGGATTTTGTGAATGGCCCCTGTAACAGACAATCTCCGCGGCAATAGTTTCGCTGGTGTTTCTTTCCGCGCATTCCACAATGAAGTCCTTCCGAAACTCCTTTGTTTCAGAGACCGCTGTTCCCTGCAGCACGGATTAGGATGCTGATCAATATATAGGATCAAGGTGTTCCACCTTGTGCAGTATAGCACTGAATGCATTCGGTATCACAGTGCGCCCTGATGGGCGGGGGATGGCGGTAGCAGCACGCAAGCGATGCTGTTCATCATTTCTATCGAACTCGATAGCGCAACGTGTACCATATGCGAATTTGGCTACTCGAGCGGAGACACGATGATCGAGGTAGAAAGCCACAGCTCCCCTGGCTACAGCCTTGTTTCTGTCGATGGCCCGTGCATAGAATTAGCTGCCACTGTAATCTTGGTTTGTTTGGAAAGACTTACGTGTGATTATCTGGTCGACACAACTGAAGGTTCCGTTGTTCGAAATAGTTTTTCAGATTAGAGAAGAGCCAGTCGCTGGCACCGAAACCACCAACGAGGAAAACAGACTGGAAACACCTTAGTTAAGATAAGATACCATGGCTCAACATTCAACGTGCCTTGATTGGGTGAGTCACTGATTGTTGTTGTTCCTCAACTGCAGCTAAGATTTCCTTTAACGACGGCTCAAAAAGAGCAGCAACATCATGACTGTGTAGTTGTGAGGATGTCAGTATTTCACAGTGGTAATACGTAGATGTTACCCAGAAAGCTTGAGTTGTCCTGATCTAATATCGCAGGCAGGATCTTTGTCTCTCACAGTCCCGAAGCGAATATAGGATGGCTCGTTAGGGTTGCTGAAACGGAGCTTTGTAGTCTTGTCAAATTCGTTTTTCATCTGAGTGATGTCCTCCTTGGTTCCGAATTTGTAACCATGCAACTTCCCTGCAGAGGCACACGTAAGGCGAGATTCAGTGCAAAAAGGCTCATACTCACTTCCCAGATACTCCTCAGCACGTTGCGTGATGAACACAGATCCTTGCAATCGACCTGTAGGCGGTGAACTATATGTCTTTCAGTCTTAAAACTGTGGACCCACATTGCGCCGGAGCAATTTCAAGGAATGTCTGGGGAGATGGGGCCATGTAATAAGAACTGATATCGATCGTTCCTCCACCAGCATCAATAATCATGACACCGACATTTTCCTGGGAAGTTGTTTAGTCCTATAACATAGAGTGCCTGCCAGCATACCTGGAATCCATCCACAGCTTGCCTGCATCCTAAGCAATAGTGCAAACTTGCTTCGCCCTCCGTGACAAGTCGAATTCTTGCCTGTCCCTCTTGGGTGTCTGGGACAAGCCCAGCCAACACTGCGGCTCGACGGATCTGTGCCTGCTCTGGACCTTCCCACCCATTGGGATGGCTAAGAACGAAGTCAATGTTGTCTTCAAATGATGTCCACATATCACGTCCATTTGCATGACTCTGCTCTATATACGTCTTCGCACACTGAAACAAGTACCGCATAAAGTCTGCGAGAATCTCAGTGGCCATCTTTGACGGCGGAAGAGGCGGAATTTCCCAGTCGTTGATGTGGACGGACGGCATGCTCTTAGGGCGCAAGTGTAGTTTCCACCTGCCTCTGGCCATCAGCAAACGCAATGCAATTCACATCTCTTAGAGACGTCACCATTCAGCTTTCGCCCACTCTTCGTCCTCCGCTGTTTCAATGACGCTCTCCTGCAAAGCTTCCCCGCCGAATGCACGCGGAGTACCTTCCTTGTCATAGTAAACGATGGATGGTATCTTTGAATTTCCGCCCACTCGGTCCGTGGATGGATAACTATAGATGAATCAGTGTAATTATCAAAGAAAGCAAGTCGTGCCAACCGCGTCACGTCCAGGATTTCAGGGGAATAACCTGGGTCAAGGATGCTGTAAGAAATCCCACTATATGTGGTTCCTACATCGAAAGCCAGAACGAGCTTCCGCGTAGCTCCCTCGTATAGTGGTCTGTCTGGCATAGGAGAGTGGTGGTCTGTATTGAGATACTATCCAAGGCACTACTGCCCAAAGGCTCTGCTTTAAGGGCGTGGCAGTCGCCCTTCGCATCAACCACAGTGACGAAGATGGAGGATGCTGTACTTGTGGGGCCAAAAGGCACTTGGATCCGGCTCGCATGCTGCATGGTTCCAGCAAGGCAGCAACGAGGAAACCTTATGTAAACAAATTCTGGAACGTTTATCGTGGCACGAGCATAAAGAGCAATGCACAGAAGTTAATCTCCGAAGTTGGTAAATAGGAGGGACATGTAATCAACACAAGTGATCGGCGTTGCAGTTGTAAAAGGAATACGGAAGCAACTGTGGAGTCCCGGCATAACTAGGGTTCACCAGATTGCATGGACTCATTCCTCGTCATACACTATCGATGCAGGGCCCCTGTTACATTCAAGGTTTGTAAGGTGACTTCGCCGAGGCTTCAAGTCAACAATTCACTATACCTCTTTTCAACACCCTGGGTGCATATTTTCTAGAATCAGTGATTACAAGCATGGAATGGGGTAAACACAAACATCTTCTAACCAGCTTATCTGTGCCTTTAGTTCAGTAAGGCCGAATAACAAGACCACTTTGAATTCAACGCGATAATAAGTTTTCCCCTGAGGAGATGTCATCGGAAAGAGGGCAGTAGTGATGTTAGATGTATCTGCGAAGATTGTGCAATTATTTGTAAAAGAGGCTACGTGAGGTGTAAGCTGCCAGATGCCACCATTAAGGGAAATATTTACCGGGTTCGGTGTCCATCCAGAGTGGATCGGAAAGACTTCCTCTGTAAGCAACGATCTTGTCAGAAATACTAGTACAATCTGTTGCAAATTCTCGCAGCATAAAGAAGCTAGACTGGAATTCTTGCTGTTCCGAAACCTGAGTTCCCTGAAGAATGTCAGGATTAGTACTGCAGTCAGAAGACGGTAAGACCTTTTTCAGTATTGACTGAAACGCATTTGGAAGCATCCAAGAACCAGAAAGGTCACGGAATTTAGTGTTCGCCCTGGAAACATGCTCGGCCCAGAAAGGCTGGAAGTGAGTCACAATAGAGAGCCCATAAGTGAGTTTTGCAGCCCTGGTTGTGACTAAATGATCAATGTGGAATGAAACAGCCCCATCTGCAACGGCTTTGTTGCTGGTATTAAATAGATATCAGAGTAGGACGGGAGTTCCAATATTGAACATACACATGATTTGCTGGTCGACACAAAGTAACATGTGAGAACTCTGGGTGCAGTTGGAGGCTCATAAACAAATAATCGCTAGCAGCATAACCACCGACTAAGAATGCGTGCTATGTTGTATTTGAGTCAATGAGTCCATACACAGCGAAGGGATTACCTTAATGGGGATAGATGTTGCTTTCTGCTGTTTGGCAAATGCCTCTGCAATCACCTCGACAGAGGGCTCGAAGAACTTGGCGACTTCACCACTAAGCATGTGGTGTTTAGCACACTATCAAGTGCGTCAGGGGTGGATGCTCACCCAAGTATTTTGAGCTGGCCAGACCGGATATCATAGTCAGGATCTTTGTCTCGTATAGTGCCAAATTTGATATATTGTGGGTCACTGGCATTACGAAACCTGAGCTTTGTCGTTTTGTCGAAAATATCGGCCATTTGTTTAACTACTTCTGGAGCACCATAGCGTTCGGAGTTAGCAAGCTTGCCTAATGGTTTCAATCAATGAAAGGAAGACAGTAGTGCATTCATAATATATACACACTCTGGAGGAACTGTTGTGCACGGATGGTGACAAACACAGATCCTTGAAGGCGACCTAGAAATTTAAGCACATAAGAGTGAGTCTGCATCCTAAGAAGAATATTTTAGACACTTACATTCAGCTGGGGCAATCTCTTTCACACACACAGATGGCACAAATGTCATGGAATACAGACTCATATCAACAGTACCACCTCCTGCGTCAATGATAGCAACACCTTGACAGTCCTCTTCTGTGTGACGTTCGTCAGAGTCACTGTCAGAGCACAAGATAGGTGTCTTTGAGAATGTATCTGAGGCAAGGACAGTCGTCACGCAAAAGTGCAAACTAGCTTCTCCTTCTGTCAGAAGATGGAGTCACGACTGTCCACCTTGGATCCCCAACAGGGACAAGCCCAGCAAGCTCTGCAGCTCGTCGAATCTGCTGCTGTTGTGGGCCTTCCCATCCATTCGGATGTGTGAGAATGAACTCAATCCGACTCTCCAATGATGTCCACATGCTAGCGCCACTGGCATGCGATTCCACAATATAGTTCCGTGCACATTTGAACAGATACTTCATGAAGTCACTTAGGACCTGGACCGCACTCAGGCCTTGCGGAAGTGCAGGGATATCATCATCTCGGATGTGAGATGACGACAAATATTTTGCACGGAGATGTAGCTTCCACCTGTGTATCATGAATGTAGCTGTTACTCTGCATCATCATCATAATACGATTGTGTGTACCGACCATTCCAGTTTGATCCAATTTTCGTCCTCTGCCTGCTCGATAATGTGTCCTTGTAGCGCCTCAGCACCAGCTGCACGGACTGTGTGCTGCTGGTCGTAATAAAGGATTGATGGTATCTTGTTATCACCACCAACGTGTTCTTGTGCTGGGTACCTTTGGCAGTATCCTAGTCATATTTCTTAGGTTAGATGGGTCGTACTTACCTGGCTACCCCAAGTATCTTTGGTATTTCTCCTGGATCCAGTATACAATAGGAAACCCCACTGTATGTGGTCCCCACATCAAATGCGAGGACCAATTTTCGTGCGAGTCCTTCGAATGGTTTTCTGGGGATCATTGAAGGGAGTAGTGGTCACTGGATATCGATGTGATCACGTCAGAAGCAATATATGATATACCGGTCCCCAACCCTACTGCAATTGGTTGCATGACACGTGTGATGAACATGCTCACTGAAGGGGCTGGATATGATTCGAGAAGGCCCTCGTGGTCTCCTGATGCCATACAACATGAAGCAGCAGGGTGAATCTGCAGGATACTTTTTGTGTGGATCAGACAGTATTCTCTCCAAAAGGAAGGTAGTTTCGGAAAAGGGGACGGACCCAAAAGGTGGCTGCGGTCACAATATCCTCGTGGCTTTCAAGATCACCATGCGCTCAAGCCTCAAGTTCCCACTGATGGGCCTACGTGGAAATGGAAACCTTCCAGAGACGTGGACGGATCTAGCTCGGAGATGACGCGGACAGTCAACAAGTGAGACTTGACCTTTTCTGGACTCAATACCAGCGTATCCCATGCTCGACATCCATGAGTTAAGTAAAGCTGAAATCAGTTGATCCAACCGTCCCAATGAGCCTATTGGCAAGTTGAAGTCGTAAAGGAAGCTGAACTGCTACCCCTATGTTATATATCTGCACCAGCAAACAACGCACAAATACACCACCAGAACTAGTCGTATACCACCGTCGCAGGGCTTCTGATAGAAAATAAATATTAGTTTCGCTTCCCGCCAAATCCTGTCACTCACCTAACTTCTCTGCCCTACAGAAGTTGTCAAAAGGTAAGTCAGCACGCGTTTTGACCTTCACTGGTTCCGACGTACATTCTCCCTCCAGCTAATTTGTGCTCTAAGTTCCGTTAAACCGAAGAGTAAGACCACATAGAACACGATGGAGTAGTATACACCACCACCGGGCAATTGATGAGAGTGCATGCTGTTAGCGAGCTTCGACGCGTCAGCACGGATTGTACACAGGCTGGTATACGAATCTGAACCATGTTAGTCGTCAGTCCCCTGCGATACTGTAACGGTCACAATTTACCTTCTTCCGTATCCATCCACCGTGGATCCGCAAGCTGACCTCGATACGCAACTATGTCTACCTGTATGTTGCCGCAACGGGAACGATCAAATTCCTCAAGAATGAATGGTTTTCTGAATTCCTGTTGCTCCGAAACCTTGGTGCCCTTATACACTGTTGAGTACTTGAAGTTTCCAAATGGGCAGATACAAACCTTGGTGAGGATAGCCTCAAAACCGTACGGCACTTCCAAGCCACCAAACCCTTCGAAAGCCAAGGATCTTCTGGACGTATGCTCGGAATCAAATTCGTTATAGGAAACATTGCACCCCGTTCCATATGTGAATCTTGCAGCACGAGCCGAAACTAGACGGTCGAGATGAAACGACACTGCTCCATCAGCAACCGCCTTGTTCCTGAAAGCGGATAAATAGTGGATTAGGTTTGAAATAAGGGGAAACATACACGTGTTGATTAGGTCTACAAAATGTAATACCAAGGGAAACCATGTGTTTCACAAGGCTGGAGTAGAGCCAGTCGCTGGCAGCAAAACCACCAACGAGGAACACACACTGCAGAGACATGAACTTCCGTTGAGCAGGGAATAAAACTGAATAACCGTAATTGGCATCGACGCGGCCTTGCGCTGGTGCTCAAAAGCAGCAATAATCTCGTCTACGGATGGCTCGAAGAGCTTAGCAACATCCTCGCTGTGCGATTATGAGAACCTAATTTCCCAATAGACATGGATACTGACCCCGATAATTTGAGCTGACCAGATCGAATGTTGTACTCAGGTTCCTTGTCTCGCACGGTTCCAAACTGGATATACTGTGGTTCGTCTGCACGTCGAAACTGTAATTTAGTCGTTTTATCGAAGATTTCTACGATGCGATGTAAGGTCTCCTCGTTTCCGTGTTTCGAATTGGCGAGGGTGGCTACATGCTCAGTAATTAGTCAGAAACCGAGGGCGAATGGGTGAATCAGACCTCGTAAGAACGCTTGGGCACGATAGGTGATGAAGACAGACCCTTGAAGACGACCTGCCATGACATTGAACACCTGTAAAACTATATGCCATGACACGTACACTCCGCAGGTGCAATCTCCTGGAAAGATGTAGGGGATAATTTCATGGAATAGGCACTCAAGTCAACGGTCCCGCCCCCCGCATCAATGATAATAACGCCTTGGTGTTCCTGGTGTTGCTCTTCAGGTTCTTCCTCAGCTTCCTCCGTGCACGCGATTGGCGCAGAAAAGAACGTGTCCGATGTCACAACGTTAGTCACGCAGAAGTGCAGACTAGCTTCCCCTTCGGTTAGAAGGTGGATGCGCGATTGACCTTCCTCTCCAACCGGGATGAGCCCTCCAAGCTCAGCAGCGCTCCGTATCTGTTGCTGTTGGGGGCCTTCCCAGCCATTAGGGTGGGTTAGAATAAACTCCATATGGCTTTCCAGTGAGTCCCACACGAAGGAACCACTGGCATGAGCCTCAGTGATATATTCCTTGGCGCATTTGAATAAGTATCGCATGAAGTCACCCAGAACTTCAACAGCTGCTTTGCCACTAGGTAGAGGTGGAAGATCAGCATCCGAGAAATGAGAAGCTTCTAGGTGTTTCGAACGGAGGTGGAGTTTCCACCTGAAAAATATGAGCCCCTCGTTCATCGCAACCTGTTTTTACATACCATTCCAACCTTATCCATTGCTCTTTCGCTGCTTCTTCGATTACATGCGGTTGTTGTGTCTCTGCACCAACGGCATGTACATTGCCTTCTTGGTCATAATAGATTATTGACGGTATCTTATTGTCGCCACCAACATGCTCTTGTGCGGGGAACCTGCAGAAAGGGAATGATGACAACCGCATCAACATAAAAGAATCTTACTTGGAAACGCCCCGGATGAGTGGAACCTCTCCGGGGTCCAGTATGCAGTAGGATATACCGCTAAACGTAGTCCCAACATCGAACGCGATTACCAACTTGCGCGACGAACCCTGGTATGGCTGTCTCAGAAACATAGGAGATGGGTTTTCTTGACCTCCAAGTGCAATCGTACTGGCTAGGGTTAGCCTTACTCAATAGAGATGATATATACCAAGCGCGTGTTGACCTCCGATCTAGGAGGCCCCTGCATCACCGTACACATCACAGTAATGTGATACATCAGCGCGAATTGGGCAGCCTCGCATGGGTGGCGAGGGTGGCGCAGGACGGTCAAATGATAGAAGCAGTCAGATCGTAAGGATTCAGATAAAACCTTGCAACCAGCCACAGTGGCATCTGAGATGGAAAGCCTGCCAGAGAGGAACACACTATACAAAAATCGTACCAGTGAGGGCCTAGAAGCATTCGGCCTATACTGCCACAATTCCTATCTACCACCGTCACTGATGGGGCTTGCAGTGAGGTTCAGTTGAACGTGCCAATACGTTGATTCACCAAGATTGTGACATGGGCTTTCACTGGATAAACAACAGGCTTTGGGTGTACCCTCAACCGTTAAAATCGGATTCCCTTTAACTCTTGAGAGTGGAACGTCTCTCTCGAAGTTCTAAATAACACGTCGGTGACAAGTAAAGTGAGAATAAGCAGGGAAGCACCCGGAAGGATTTCATCTCACCTCAAGTCACCTATGTCGCTGTGGTCACGTAGTCACCCCTCCGAACATTTCGACGCCGGGCGCCCTCTCAAGTATGGTGGCCACGCACTCTGGACGCTCTTTCATGAACCATACTGCGCAAATCAGATTGATACAAGAGAAAAGGCCGTGAACACATGGATACAATGCGTATCAGAAAGCTTCCATGGTGTACAAACTGAACGAGCAGGCTGTGCTCCACCGCATGTGAAAATGTTACTATAATTAGCCATACCTCCAGGTGATGGCTCTCAGTTCTGAGTAGGGACTAGGTTCTGGGTGAATGTAGATTGATCCCCCAAGAGCGTTCTAATAACTTTACCATCCCTTTCTACGCAGATCGACGCATTAGGCAGACCGCAGTTATGCACGCACACGCACGAAACACAGCTGTCACCACGTGTGGTGCCTTCATTGAGAGTCATCATACACGACGACAGCTGGGGTTCTGTCGTTTCCTGATTAGTACACCTAACAAGACAACCAGTGTGTGCACTTACCGTACTTCAGTTCCCTGTTCGTACAGAAGAACATGAGTCGCACAAAGAGAACTCGTGGATAAAAAGCAGCTGACTTACGTCTTCCATCCAGCTGACTTGCGCTTTGAGCTCCGTCAGTCCAAATAGTAGAATGATCTTCACATCCATCGCGTAGTACGTTATTCCATCCTTGGAACGCTTTGGAGATAATTTCCGTGCAAGTTTCGATGTATCTGCACGCACATTGCAGAGCGTAGTGAATTTATCTTTGATGTGTCGTATTAGTAATTCATCCATGAACGGGATCAGGATATATTTACCTGGTTCAGTGTCCATCCAATCTGGTTTTGTGAGAGATCCCCGATAGGCAGTTATATCAACTTCCACAGTTTCGCAGGCATCCATGGTCGAGCGACGGATAACGAACCCTTCCTCAAATGTCTGCTCTTCGGCCACCCGAGTACCCTTTACAACAATCATTAGGGTTGACGGAGTCTGGTATCGGAGGCGCCTTACTCGGATGAGAATGGGCCCAAAACCTTTCGGCACTGCCAACATGCCAGATGGACCGCGATAGACATTCTTTTGTCTGGCACGATGCTCAGGGTTGGTCGAATCGTACGGTACGCTGCACTCAGTGCCATAAGTGAACTTTGCAACTCGTGAGGAGACCAGGTTGTCGATATGGTAAGAGACGGCTCCATCTGCCACCGCCTTGTTGCTGATCACATGGTGGGTAAGTCTAGGCGTACCGACTGGAAGGAGACTTACACGTGGCTATCTGGGCGACAGATCTCAATATTGAGTGGTTCAAAGTACCTTCGCAGGCTTGTGAACAGCCATTCACTGGCGGCGAATCCTCCTACAAGGAACACAGACTGGAAATAGAGTGTTAATGCGCAGTCCGCGGCCATCGGGTAGTCCTACTTTGATTGGAACGGTTGAAGCTTTCTGTTGCTTTTGGAAAGCATCGATAATTTCCTTGATCGAGGGTTCGAACAGCTCAGTCACACTGCGACTAGAAGAAAGTCAGCAAGAGTAGTGTGGACCATCAATGGCTTACCCCGTAAGTCGAAGCTGGCCAGAACGGATGTCACATTGAGGGTCCTTGTCGCGCATAGTACCGAACTTGATATACTGAGGATCTTCGACGTTGCGAACACGAAGCTTAGTTGTCTTATCAAAGACGTCGGTTATCTGTCGTAGCATCTCTGGGGCACCAAACTTTGAGCCCGCAAGTTTCTCTTTGTGAGAAAGGTCCATCATAAGCATGAGACAAGAACAGTGTCATAAGGCAAAAGGAACGAACTTCTTAGCATTGCATGAGCACGTCGTGTGACCAATACAGATCCTTGGAGACGACCTTGAAGGAGGTAAGGGACGTCGACGGCCATAGACGAAGACTCACATTCAGCAGGTGCAATCTCCTCGAAGGAAGTAGGAGATAATTGCATAGAGTATGCACTCAGGTCGATAGTTCCTCCACCGGCATCGACAATTACGACGCCCTGACTACCAGGATCCGCTGGATCGTCGTCTGCATTGAGTGGCGCAGCGATAGGGGTTCTCGACAGAACATCTGATGCCAGAACCCTGGTCACGCAAAAGTGGAGACTTGCTTCACCTTCCGTGAGAAGGTGAACTCGAGATTGACCTTCTTGAGTGTTCGGAATGAGACCTGCAAAAGCTGCTGCTGCTCGTATCTGTTTCTGTTGGGGACCCTCCCACCCATTTGGATGCGTCAGCACGAACTCAATACGGCCCTCTACGGATTTCCAGAGGGAAGGTCCGTGCGAGTCTTCGATGTACTTGCGCGAACACTGGTACAAGTACCGCATGAAGTCCGCGAGGACTTCAATCGCCGCTTTACCCGCAGGCAGCGGCTGAATATCATCATCGGCAATATGTGAAGCGGCCAGATATCTCGGGCGAAGATGCAACTTCCACCTGATCACGCACATGAGTGGAGGCGGTCATTATTCATTTAGGGTAACCTGTATACCATTCAAGCTTGATCCATTGTTCATCCTCTGCTTGTTCGATGATCTGCTCTTGCAGAGCCTCAGCACCAAATGCTCTGGGACTTCCTTGCTGATCATAGTAGATGATGGACGGAATCTTGCAGTCCCCACCCACATGCTCCTGAGCTGGGTATCTGAAACGCTCTTCGTCAGCACGCGTCAAGAAGCGGCGGATAGTACTCCACCTGTTCACTCCGAGTGTCTTCGGAACCTCTCCAGGATCCAGAATAGCGTAAGACACACCGCTGTACGTCGTGCCCACGTCAAATGCGAGCACGAGTTTCCGCACTAATCCGCGGTAGGGCTGTCGGGTAAGCATTTCGGCAAGAAGGTCGTGGCGACTGTAAGGAAACGTTGGCACTCGCGAATGCAGAAATCCGAGGTTCTATCGAGTCCAAGCAACGCCTCGTCTTATAGCTGAGGCACAGCAGGAGTTTCGTGCCCGGCTGTGTAGGGGAGTCACGGCAATCGTCCGAGTGGTGGGCCCCACTATCCATCAAAAACATGGTGACTGCCAAAGAGCCCCGTGTCTCGCCCACTAACCAAATGAAATGATGTACGTACTCAATCGGGAACGCGTCCATCACGTGTGGGTGCGAGGAACTGCGAGGGGGCGCGTTGACTGCGAGGACACATGCCCGTCATTATACACGAGGCATCAATGCCATAGGGCACGCTCAAGGCGCATGGTACTCCTAATTCAGAGCTTCATAGACTCTGCGCCAGGCTAGTATCCCAATACGACCATGGACCTGTCAACAACTACGTTCACGCCATCAACGTACTGGGTTGTTCCCTCTTTCGTGTTCGTCGGCATCGGCCTACAATATAAAATGCCAGGGGGCATTATCGGGGTACTGAAACGGCTGTGGCACTCCTTGTGGAGCGAAAAGTCAATCGAAGAATTCCAGCACAAGTTGAAGGAGTACGAGGATAATATTCGTAGATCAGAAGAAGCAAAACGGGTCTTAGAGGAGAAAAACAGCGCCTTGGCCGATGAAATCCGGAAGCTCAAGGCCGAGAACGCCCGACTCTCCAATTCCATACAAAATGCCAACGAGGAGAATGCAAAAATCCAGAAGACGGCAAAGCAGGAGCGGGAAGGCAAGGACGCTGTACAGCAGTCACTGGAGAAGGAGCAAAAGGAAGGGTCAAAGGCGCGGACCGTCTATCAGGAGGAGATTGGCGCCTTGAGGCGCCAGTTAGACCTTAAGAAATCCGAAGTCAGCGAGGCTCGCACCGAACTTCAGCGCTCACAAACGAAGCTCAACGACATCACTGCCCTCCTTGAAACACGCACTCGGGAGTTGAAGGGTGCTCAAGCCTTCCTGACTACGGCGGACGCACACTCCGGGGCGGAAGTCATTGGGCTCGTGGACGCCCTGAATGCCGAAATCATGCAGACATGCGCATTCATATCTGATTCCTTCGACTTCGCACGAAAACCAGAGCACGCCTCCGAGATCAAGGAAGCTTGCACGAGGATCAGCGAGCTCATGGGCCCCACCATGGTACGCCTCCTCAGTACGGTTCACCACAGCGAAGACCCCCTCCTGGTGCAAATAGCACTTCAGGGCGCAATGGCGGAGTTCTCACGCTGGATCATCATGACTTGGGATTACGACGGGCTCCAAGCCGAACAACCATTGGGAGAGATCTATAATGACATCAGGAGTACGGGTAGGTTTGCACACCCAAACGCTACTTGGACGATTCTCACCTCGGTAAACCCCAGAAACGCAAGCTATTAGCGGACGCTGGCGTGCCCTGACAAGAGCCCACGCGCAGAAGATAGCGTCGCAGCATCAAGATGACCTTCACTCCACCATGGTAACGCACATCAGTGATACCCTCGTCGTTACCATGGTCGCCGCCGGATGTACGAAGAACTACGACGATGCATATCGTCAGTTCACGCAGAAGTTCGGTGAACGGGTGTCAAACGTCGTCAAGATGGCAGTACGGCTGAATAAGGTTATAGGAGAAGAGGTGTCGTCGGCTGACTTGTGGCCAACCAATGCTGCCGCGGGCGATAAATTCGATAACGCAACCATGGAGGACTTCGAGGGTCAAGATGACCAGCAGGAGGGGAAACTCGTCCTCTGCACCACAGCTCTCGGACTATACAGGTCGGAGAAGGTCATGGTCGGAGACAACGTCGAATTCAAGAACGCTGTCCTCAAGAAGCATAAGGTAGTTCTCGAGTCCGTGGCCGACGGTTTGGAGCGGGAATATGCTACCGATATTAATCCTTGATTTCTTATTGCTACACAGTGTACTTTTTCGCAGGTTATGTCGGGAACGAGATATTCCGTACCTATTTCAGGCCCTATATGCTATCATCTTATATACATTTGCTCTTGATTAATAATTTAACATTGCGATTGCATAAATGCCACTCAACTACACAAGCGTGCATGACAGTCCTTGTCACCCATACCTGGAGTCCCACGAATATCTGAAAAGATGGTTAAGACTATTGGGGGCGAATGTGAGTAGACGCACCAATCAGCTGAGTGTATCCGAGGAGGTTTGTGCTCCTTGCTTCTTGGAAGAAGGGTCAGACTTCTTTTCCCACTCCTTCAAGCCCACCTCAAAATTTTCCCACACAGATTGACCAAGGTGTACGCCACCGAACTCGCCATCTTCTGTCATCGAGGTATTGTTTCGGTCCTCGTTAGTATCACCAGATGGGGCACTCGTGGAAGTAGGAATCGACAAGTCAACCACTGCGCACTCCCGATACAATGCTCCAGCCTTTAAGACCTCTTGCGTAGAGCCCTTGCTGGAAGATTGCATGACCTTTTTGAAAGGTGTTGCAAGAAAGAGTACATGAAGCACAGACTGCACCGCAGAAGTCGGCGACTTGGTCAATATTCGCAGCAGCGGTTGCAAGATGATGTATCTAGCAAGAACCTCTGTCAAAACAAGGGAAACCCGGATAGTAATCAATACTCACAAGGTCAACCCGCGTATTGATTGCTCCTGTAGTTTTCGCGTGCTCAAGAGGGGTGCTATGGTGTCTGCACGGCTGATACCGGGACACACAGACACGGTGACAATATTAGACTTCTGGACCTTGTCGCTGACCACAGGAACCGTATTTTCTTCCGTTCGAGGTACTTGTCCGCTTGACGGAAGAGCATCCAGGATGCGCTGGAGATGCCGTGTGAAAACAGCCATTTGGAGGGATCTCCAACCTTCCTGTTGAAATGTCGACGAATTCACTGAGGGTGACTGGGAAGGTGAATAAGTCACCGCGGCTGCAGCGTAGAATGGGTTCAAAACATTGATGATCCGGATATCCCGCTCGGCTGGGGCAACGAGCAAGACTGGAAGCAATAAGGTCAAAACCAGGAAGGTGGCTAAGGATGCCTCTTGTCGGCGCCTGTTCAGCTCTGCAGGGTCCTCCCGTGACAAAATCGAGCCTATATGCTGGTATTCATGTGCAAATATGATTGCATCTAGTCTAGTCTCCTTTCCAGTCAGGAACCGGGTGCAAAACGAGCGAATTGAGGCTGGCGATGTAAGGTCGCACTCCTCTGCGTATATTTGCTCGTTGTTGGTCGTTGAGCGGAGTAGCGATACAAGAATGTCAATTTCCGGGTTATCGACGGGTTTCGGAGACAGCGCAATAATATGGGCACCCCGCTCTGCGAGATTTTGCAGGAGGGTCAAACCAAGTGGGGTAAAGCCTCCCTATGGGATTGCGATGTAACAATATGTAAAGCAGATGAAATTGGAAGACTTACAGTAACAAGGATGACACGAGCATGCATGTCCCGCTCGCGGCTTGTACGACGCCCTTGGGCAAAAGCATGAATCACTGTGATAAGAACGACAGACACGAGTGCATGGACGTAATACTTCGACGGCAACAATGTATTGACTGTCGCTCCGAGTATTTTGAGGACCATCGATTTAACTCACAGCCAAGGATGAGACTAATATCATGAGCCAGAGATGTCAACCACAACGTCCACACGATGAATCAGTGCAATGAATGAGCTGGTGAGAAGCAAGGAAGTGTTGGAGCTAGTTAGTAACTACTCTTGCGGAGTGCCAAAAGCGATCGCAAGACTTGAGGGTTGATTTTTTATCGTCAACTTTCGACGATCACATCCGTTGAACATGTCGCTCAAAGTTCCCAAACCCAACAACGTCCAGCTCTTCAAAGAGGGATACAAGGCAGGCCAACTTTGACGCTCCGATTATCACGTTTCGTGCTTATCGCCAACTCTTGGCACAGCACCTGCAAGGTCTCGAAGATGCAGTCCTTCGAAACATTCAGGCCGTCGCGGAACTATCTGATCTCGTACGAACGAGCTTCGGGCCAAATGGTCCGTGTTCATATTGTGTTCTGCTCGTGATGCTGATGTACGCATAGGTCGGAATAAACTTGTGATCAACCATCTCGGCAGATTATTCGTCACTTCCGATGCTGCGACTATCATCAGAGAAGTGGAGGTCGTCCATCCAGCTGCAAAACTACTTGTGATGGCGTCGCAGGCACAAGAATCCGAGGTGCGTAGGTCTTTCCGATCAGCCAGGCTCGATTGACACCAGCGCAGATGGGTGACGCGACGAATATGGTCCTCATCTTTTCCGGAGAACTGCTGAAGAAGGCTGAACATCTTCTGATCATGGGTCTCCATCCAAGCGAGGTCATACAAGGCTATGAACTTGCGTGTACAAAAGCACTGGCCGAACTAGAAAGTACGTACATAACCTTGACATATGTCATCATCATCTCCAGACCAATAGATATCAGCATTATCAACGTCACGTTTGCCGTCTCCTCTTACACCTTCCACACTTGCTGAGGCCCTGAAGCCTGCGATTGCATCAAAACAATATGGTTTCGAGGATGTACTCTCGAAGCTCGTGGCGGAAGCTGCATTAGCGGTAATGCCGAGTAATCCGAAGAATTTCAACATCGATAATGTGCGGGTGGTCAAAATTATGGGCAGTAATCTGTCTGCAAGCAGAGTAGTGCAAGGAATGGTGTTCGGTCGAGAACCCGAAGGTATGGCTTTCTCATATCAAGTTGTTGACGCGTTAAGTGATCGATGTCCTCAGGCGAGGTCAAAAAGACCACAAAAGCCAAAGTGGCCGTCTTCACCTGCGCGCTTGACATCTCCCAAACCGAAACGAAGGGCACGGTGCTCATCAGAAATGCCGACGAAATGCTCAACTTTACCCGTGACGAAGAGAAGCATCTTGAAAAGGTCATCGACTCCCATTACCTTCCCCTTACTGCCACTTACGCCCTGACTTCTTCGTAGATATTCAAAGAAATCGCAGACTCTGGTATCAAAGTCATCATCGCAGGGTCCAGCGTCGGCGAGCTTGCACTCCACTTCCTCAACAGGTTCAACATCGCTGTGCTCAAAGTGTTGTCCAAATTTGACCTCCGCAGAGTCTGCCGCGTCGTGAATGCCACCCCGCTCGCCCGTGTTGGTGCGCCTATGCCGGAAGAAGCAGGCTACGTCGATGTATTCGAGACAATAGAAATTGGCGGAGACCGCGTGACCGTATTACGTCAACTAGCGAAAGGAGAACCAGGGTATGATGGCTCGTTGGAAAAGACAAAAACGGCTACCATTGTTCTGAGAGGAGCAACGGCGAATCATCTGGATGACCTGGAACGTGCCGTAGATGATGGTGTAAACGTAATCAAGGCATTGCTAAAGGACCCCAGGTTGGTCCCTGGAGCTGGCGCGACAGAACTCGAGCTGGGCAAGAGGATAGAAACATATGGAAGTGGCCTGAAAGGACTCGCGCAGCACGCCGTCAAGCGGTATGCCACGGCCCTGGAGGTTATCCCGCGGACACTAGCGGAGAATGCACTCGGAGGCGCAGAGGGCAATGAAGTGCTAAGCCGATTGTGGGCCAAACACGAGCAAAAAGGCGGGGAGGCGTATGGCGTCGATGTCGAGGCAAGCCCCATTTACTTTATATGCATCCCTTCCCAAATAGACTCACCTTACTAGGCGGAACAAGATGGTACGCTCTTGGCCACTGAGCACAAGATCCTCGATTCCCTAGCAGCCAAGTCATGGGCGATCAAGCTCGCCACTGAGGCAGCCGTATCTGTACTCAGTGTTGATAGTATCATTATGAGTAAGCCAGCAGGAGGTCCAAAGGTGCCTCAACAAGCGAGCAATTGGGACGATGATGATTAGAGAGGTATGATTACTTATGTACACATAATAAAACGAACGCTTACCATCAGCGGATGGTACGTGAGTTGTTCAAGTAGTCAACAAAATCTCTTCCAACACCCCTGCTATGAAAAGGATTATGTCTCCAATATCTTTACTGTTCTCCTCATCCTTGGCTCACTTTCCCCAATTCCACGCCAGAGGACCGCCGGCCCTTCAAACATTGAGAGTGGCTCCCAATTTCCTTCTTAACCAGATTATCATGACAGACGGGGCTGGCGATGACACCGAGGTGTGCAGCTAGCCCATACCTTCATATGTCCAGAACTACTCCCACTTCGAGACCAAAGACCACCTACTATGATAACCAGTTAAACCACCCCAAACTACTGTAAGCATGCTGGCTTACCTGAGTCTGGATTATCAGCATATATACTGTCTGAGTACTAACTACTCAGTATTTCGGTCTTTTGGCGTAACGGTTAAGTGGACAGTCAGTCTGACCCTCTTACAACTACCCACCCATCCACCCCAGCCCACACCTCTATCCCGGCAGCACTCACAGATTCAAACCAATAAACTTCCTGCACATCATCGAAAATGACCTTGACATCGAGGGCACATATGCAGTTCATTGTCCCGTCGCTAACCACCCCAGATAGGTTTCTACACATAGTTGCACGGGGGGAGTTGAGGAATGTGTATTTTCGACGTAGGGGTAATGGGAGTGTGGACGTTGATTGGTGGATTGTGGGTCGTACGCGTAAGGACTCAGAGGTCTCCCGCTCAGAGAAAGTGTCTAGTGGACCAGGACGTACGAGGTGTGGTTTCGGACAAGGTTCCGACACTGTTACTGTAAGGTTGTGCGTTGCACCACTCCCCCCAGTAGTTTCACATTCTGCGAGTCGGCGTAACAAGATGTTGATGCAAGACATAGACTGCCGGGTGAATTCAATGGACAGGAATGTAAACTGAATCCTGCCTAAATCCTTTCCAATTCCTGTTTCAATAAATTCATTCATACGCGCCCGAAGGCTTCAATGCTGCGGGTATAACCCCCAGACTCAAGGAGGCCAGCTGCACCAGCTAT
This sequence comes from Scleroderma bovista, assembly GCA_037178675.1. NCBI lineage: Eukaryota > Fungi > Basidiomycota > Agaricomycetes > Boletales > Sclerodermataceae > Scleroderma > Scleroderma bovista. The sequence goes on from JAYMGJ010000598.1 coordinate 44,984, forward strand.
CAAGGCCCAAAAGCTTTACTTCTTTGGAAGCATGAATTGGTACTTGCTTACATAAATATTCATTTTTTGTCAACGTTCTCGCAAGCCCCTATAAAATTGCCAGGAAACCCGCTTCGGTGCACTTCGACCTAGCTTGATTCCCTTGGCGAAGACATCAAGCTTCTTGCATATACCTTTGCCTCCATCGATCACGCAACCCCAACCGATGGGACAGCCTGAGTCCTGTTGTCAGTAACAAGCAAACGAGGGAACGTATCTTTCAATCCAACATTCCTATGGGCTCGGTCATTTACTTATTCTGCACATATATTTTCCCCGCTTAAGTGTTTCTGCCCTCAAGTTCTTGAGGCGAAGGTCCGATGACGTCGTGGAATGGGTCATTCACATGTAGGTTCGAGAGTTAGGGACCGAGACTAAGACAAGTGGGATCCGCATAGTGAGATGGCACAAGCTGCTCGCAAGAAGCTGACGGCCGCCATGCCATGCCCGTGATGCCCGAACACATGCATATAATGATCCGGTTGATGCGGATGAACGGTCCGGATCCAATCATTTTCGGTGCCGAGTTGGTGAAGTCTGGGCAGGGGATGCTCCAGTGGGTCGTAGTCTAGCACCTAGGCCTCATCAATGAGCACGCGGAGACTGAGTTATCCCCTTACTCAATGAAGCTTGTTCCATTTGATGTCTTATTCCTTGGTCGCACCGTGTGTAGTAGGTTCAAAGTACATACTATGCTCGAGCGACTCTTGCCAGTTCCGGCTCCCGACTCCGAGGCGTTCCTCCCCGGCTACACTTTCATGCACAATGGAAAAGTCGACACACCGAATAATCATCTCCGTAGTCTTGCTGGTCACCACAAGTTTCAGTGTGCATCCCCACTCGAAATTTCGTGGACTCACTTTCATTTCCATACTTGTTGCTGACGGGAAAACCTGATGAGCGGACTCGGTTGAATTCTGGCTCACAACTAACACTACCAGTGTCTTTCCCCATGAGAAATGGGACGAGTAGCACTGCTGCTGGATAAACAAGCATCGGCTCTCATGATCGCCTGGGTATTGAACCGCGTCAAAGGCCCATCCGCAATTGGTCCTACTTCCTCACTAGTCGTCACCCTACTACGAGGCCCTTGACAAGCCTGCTATATTTTGGCATCCACGCGATCAGTGCAGTGTGGCAGAGGTGCTCTGTATCGTACTCCACGCCTCGTCAAGGACACTTTCTCGTCCTCCATACTCCCGAATCCCGATGCGAAGGAATATATACCCGAAGACAACGAGATTTACTGCTCACAAGTACAATCCTAACGGTAATCTTCTGTAGTTGGTTTGCAGGCATGGAGCATGCTATTCTTGCAGCTCGCATCCAGGACATTGAATTGCGCTCATGCTCAGTCATTCTTTGATGCAGCATGGCGACCCTGTAGGCAAACGAGGGCGGTAAGAACTCATGTGAAATTTGGTCCAGAGAGGGGCTTGGGTGCAGTGCATCAGTGGTATTGCAATTGTCGTCGGGTGGAGATCAGTGCCCACCGATGCGGATCCAAGCTTCCAGAACTTCCAGGTTGGAAAAATGGACCAAGTATTATTGGATGGCACGTATGTTCTCCCGACCTTCTTTTGATATCCTCGTGCTTCTTATTTTCTATGGGGAATCACGGGCATGGCGTGGCGGCCGTCAGCTTCTTGTGGGGTAGCTTGTGCCACTGCGCACCTCCCCATGTGGATGCTACTTGTCTCCGTCTCGGCCCGGTGGAATCCATTCCACGCCAACCTTATCCACACAAGGACGTGAAGTTATCCCCATGATTGTTCTCGGTCTATTTTACGTGCTATATGCATTGGTCTCACCGTATGTAGGTTATAATGCAAGGAAATGTCAGTATGCTCACTACCAGGTATTCGGGATAGCGGTGGCTGAAATGAGATGGGCTGAACTACAAGCCACACTAGTGTTTTGGAGTGGATCCAGCTTGGGCATTCCCCAGATCGGGTAATGAAAGAGTGAAGAGAGCGTTAAATGAATGCCGGATGTACAAGGGGCATCTTGTCCCAATAATTTGAATGACGGATTTTGCTGAAACTGTTGCAATACAAATCTGCGATTGAGAGCTGGTTTCTAGTAGCCGCGGGTCAATTGCAAGTAAACTGATGGAGCTATGTCAGCCATTGGCCATCGAGTTGATCAGAAACATGAACAGATGTCCTTGGGATAAGCTCCAGCGTCATTTGAAAGCAAGGGGATCGTAGCTAGTTTTGAAACAAGGACAGTATACCTGCAGGTTCCCCTCCTAACTCGCGAACCTACACGTGAATGACCCATTCCACGAGGTTATCGGACGTTTGCCTGAAGAACGCGGGAAAAATATATGTGCAGAATAAAATAACCCAGCTCAGTACTCCGAATTCTCGACCCTACATGATAAGGACCCATTCCACGAAATCATCGGACCTTCGCCCGAAGAACTTGAGACAAAGACACTTAGGCGGGGAAAACATACATGCAGAATAAAATGACCGAGATCCTAGGAATGATGGATTGAAAGAAGCGTTCCCTCCCGTGTATAAAATGCAGACGCATAGGGACCCATTCTTCAAACAGTTTTTCTCCTCCCGACTAGCAAAATGGTCCGTGTCCTCAGTATCACATCCTTGTTGATCTTTTCGTACATTGCTCTTGTGTCATCTGCGGCCACCGACCTCCTGGAGATTGATGCAGTTTCGTGCCCGGGTGAGTCATATGATAATCAACTCAACCAATTCCTTTGCTCACCCTAGGCACAGTTAACTGCGGCGGCGGCAACTGCTGCGCTCAAAACGAGATATGTTGCAAAGGTGGATGTAAGAGTTTAGATTCCACAGCAAATCGTTTACTTGTTACTCACAACAGCCCTTAGGCTGTAACAGCGGTGAGAAATGTGCGAAAAACATATTTGGCGTACCTGTATGCAAGAAGAAATGATGTTGTCGCCAAGGGAATCAAGCTGGAGGTGGTAATTAGGTGGGGTTCGATATGTCGAAGTGCACTGAATCAGGCTTTCAATTTAAAAAAAATTGTAACAGTTTGTGAGAACGTTGTCAGAAAATGTACCAATTCGTGCTTCCAAAGAAGTAAACCTATATATTTGAGCTTGATGACTGGCCTCCTTGGGTCTGGTGATTATATCCACAGCATTGAAGCCTTAACGCACGTACGAAGAAACAGGAATTGAGACGGACTTCGGCAGGATTCAGTTGTCACTCCTGTCCATTGCTTTCACCCGGCATCCTGTGTCCCCATCAACATTTAGTTACGCCCACTTGCAGAATGAACGTAAGATAGAGTGCGGTGATAGAAGGTAATATGGCAGAAATACTGACCACGTGAGCTGTATGACATCATTTGAGCTGTCCACAGACTACAGCACCATGGCCCGCCCCATCCACCCCAGCCTCTGTTTAGGATGGTGTAGATCTCTCTTTCCGGTATAGCGCCATGAGCTTGCGGTAGGGGATGAAACACCATGAGATCACGTACCATGCCAGCGACCAAGTAAACCTGCATCTCTCCAGCTTCAAATCTTTATGCAGGCCCGAGCGATCGATTCCATTCTACAGTACGATGTGACGCAGTGTCACGCGTCAGGTGAGGAGAAGAGCGACTGAGAAAGGATACGACCGAATAAAAGATGGCTTCCGCTACGACCTTCTTGATAGGATTGGGCGATTCCTGTATGCCCTCATTTAAGTGTGCGGTCATCGTCAGCAACATGTTTCGATCGATGCATATATATCAGGCACGTACATAGGCCGGCGTCTGTCTGCCCCCTTATACTGCGCGGCCCGCAGACGGGTTACGAGGTCACTGGAGTCGTATCCTACGATGTCAGTGGAATCTGACCCAATGCATGTGCAAATGCCTCCACTGCGATCATCTTCTTCCCTTTGGCCTTTATCACTGTCCCATTGACAGCACAGCTCATCAGGATCTCGCGGCATCCGCCACCGAGAACGACACGCCTCTCTCTGATCATCTGGGACAGCACAGAGAGACCACCTCTCAGCGAACGCTCCGCCTCATCGACCATCTGATTCGCGGGGCCGCGCAGGATGACGGTGCATGCCTCGCGAGCGGCCACGCCAGAGAATTGGATGACCCAAGAAAAGATAATACATACCTTGGCTTCGCTAATGATGATTTCGTTGATCTGCCAAGCTTAACTAGGTCGGGCAATCGAACGTGCTCGCGAGCTCACCATCTGTGGCGAGTGACGGTCGTTCTACAAATTCAAAATCAGCATACTCGATCACCGTGATGGCTTTCTCGGCGAGTAGGGATTCCGGGTAGTTATAGATGAGTCGACGGTTGACAATGTAATTAAGACCATGTGCGGCAATGGCTCCTACGATGACTTTCATCCTTTCTCGTTCTGCGCTTTCGAGTCCTGCGAGTTTTCCTGTATCCTCTTTTAATCCTGTTGGAAAGGGCTTTATTTTGTCAGTACAAAGGCACAGTATCGAGGGGACCTGTCGTACATTGGCGATCGGTACGAGCGTTTTCGGGGAGTCGACCAGGGTTCGTTTTGTCGGTGAAACCTAAAACGGGTTTGAAATTTGAATGTCTAAGAAGGTGAGCCAAACGAACAAACACCCCTTCATCCAGATAAGGATCGGTTACCTTTCCGCCAACTTTCTTGACTCGTATACGCTCCTATAGAATGTCGATCCCTGTGCTGGAAGGTCAGTACATGCACATGCACGTATACTTTGATGCGAAGCACGGCATCCACTGCCAGATTAGTGAAGTAATTCCTTACCTTGTGCGAGCACTTCCAATGACATGGTTTGAGCAATGTTGAGCAAATCTTGGCGGAACTGCATTGGTTGTTCCTATGCACTGCAGGAACAAAGTGATTATTAGACACATGGCCCAGACGACACAGGAGGACATAGGTAAGTTCTTGATTCTTGATCTCTGGTGTTGACGCAAATTCAACCGTGGACTTCTCGCTAACGTCAGTTGACGCATGCACTGACCTTCGACTTGCGTTGAGTCGATGGTACTGCAGCTCATTGTGCCACCTTCACCGTTGTCGCCATCCACTTGTATGAGTCGATTCCCCTACACTTTCATGAACAATGAAAAAGTCGACACACCGAATAATGCATCTCCGACGTAGTAGTCTTGCTGGTCACCACTTGTTACTTCAGCGTGCGTCCCCACTCGGAAGTCCGTGGACTCCTCTTCATTTCCATAATTGTTGCTGACGGGAAAACCTGATGAGCCGAATTCTGGCTCACAACTGACACTAGGAAGGAATGTCTTTCCCCATGAGAAATGGGACGAGTAGCACTGCTGGATAAACAGCATCGGCTCCCATGATCGCCTGGGTATCGAACCGCATCAAAGGCATCCGCAACTGTTCCTACCTCACTAGCCCTCACCCTACGTACGAAGCCCTTGACAAGCCTGCTATATGACTACAGCGCTCCCAAAGCCTACCGCCCCATCGCCCTCCTGGATACTATGTCCAAGATCCTCTCTGCGTGCGTAGCAGAGGACCTGACCTGGATAGCACACAAATACAAGTCACTCCCTGCAACTCACTTCGGTGGCCTCCCAGGCCGAGCCACAACTGACTCACTCCACTTACTTACGAAGTTTGTCCATGACGCGTGGGCTCACCCCACAGATCACCATGTCTCGCTCCTGTTTCTAGATGTCAAGGCGGCCTTCCCAAGCGTCGTCCCAGAACGCCTCTTTCACGACATGCGCAAACGCGGAGTACCCAAGCAGTACACCGACTGGTACCGCCTCCGCCTCACAGGACGACAAACCACCTTGTGCTTCGACGACTATGTCTCCCCCTTGTTTAGTATAGAGAGCGGCATCAACCAAGGCTGCCCGCTTTCAGCTCTCGCCTTTCTCTTTTACAACGCTGACATACTAGACATCCCCAACAGGAAAAACGGCGAAGTTGGCTTTGGCTTCATCGATGATATCTGCTATGGAGCACGCGGCCCATCCTTCCCAGCCTCCAACCGCAAAATCAAGGTAATGATGGAACGGAGAGGAGGATGTATAGAATGGAGCCAAACTCACTACGTTAACTTTGAGATGGACAAAAATGCTTTAGTCCAAGCAACCCGAAAAAGGGAACCCTGCACCTCGAACCCAAGGAAAACGGTCCCGAAAAAGCGCATCCCCATCACCATTGCGGGCAAGACAACCAGACCAGTCAAGTCGCACAAGTTCCTAGGTGTAATAATCGATGAAGAACTCCGTTTCAAGGAACAACTGGCGAGCGCAGTCGCCAAAGGAACAAAGTACGCCCTCGCATGTAGACGCCTTGCTAAACCCTCCCTAGGAATCAAGAATAAGTTCTCTCGCTGCTTATTCAACAGTGTAGTAGTCCCCAAAATGCTGTATGGCATCGACGTCTGGGGAGCAAAGATGATGGCAGAAATGGGAAACAAAGCAGGCAGGAGGGGCCAGGGCAAAGTATTAGAAAGAGTCCTCAGAACACACGCCATCACCTCGTCCGGAGCCATGCGCACTACCGCAACAGATGCAGCGGTCGCCCACGCAAACCTGACCCCTATCCTGTTCACCATCCGCAAGATATGCTTTCGCGCGTACCTACGCATGACCACTCTCCCCGCTACCAACCCAGTCCACCGTGAAATCCGTCTTGCCGCACGCCTACGAAGTCGCCACAAATCCCCTCTGCACCATCTAGTCAAAACGTTCGGAATCCACCCCAAACTAACAGAGGAAATACTACCGCTTCGCCACTCTCCCAAATGGACCCCCAACGTAACAACACTCATCGCAGACAGCAAAGAAGATGCTGTTCACGACGCAGAACAAGCAACAGAGGAGATTCAAATCTTCACGGACGGATCAGGGTACCATGGAGGCATAGGAGCTGCAGCCGTCCTAAGAAGAAGGGGAAAACCAGAAAAGACCCTCCGCTTCCACCTAGGAAGCGACAAGCATCACACGGTATTCAACGGCGAGCAAATTGGAATGTTACTGGGTCTGGAACTCCTCCGCAGGGAACGCAAAGTCCGCACCGTATATATGGGCGTCGACAACCAGGCAGCCATTCTAGCCACACTGGCATTCACGCCGTCCTCTAGCCATTCGTTAACTGACATGTTTTTACATTCCCTCAACAGAACGCTAAAGAAAATCAAACTACCCCACCTCGCAATCAGATGGGTCCCAGGTCACGCCAACATCGACGGGAACGAATCAGTAGACAGAGAAGCAAAGGATGCTGCTGAAGGCAGCTCCAGCCCAGCGGACCAACTTCCCGCGCCTCTTACACACCGTGGAGTACAGGTCTCGTTACCGTACAGCAAAGCCGCACTCATACAAGCTTTCAACTCCGAACTCAAAAATGAAATAACAGCTGACTTCTCCTCCACAGACCGCGGAAAACGACTCCAACGACTCGACCCCTCAATGCCGTCCGGAAAGTTCGCTGCATTGATAAACAACCTCCCCAGAAGACACGCAAGCGTACTTGTGCAACTAAGAACGGGTCACGTCCCCCTTAACCACCACCTTGCCCGTATCAAGAAAGTCAACTCCCCAGCCTGCCAGAGATGCGACGCAAGATTCGAAACTGTTCACCACTTCCTTCTCGTATGCCCAGCATACAGAACAGCAAGACGCCTCCTAGAACAAAATGTTGGCCGACAACGCATGCGCCTCGAACATATACTGACCAACGACAAGTCCCTTCCGCACCTGTTCCGCTTTTTGAACAGCACTAAAAGACTAAAACAGGTTTTTGGCAGCCTCGCCCCGCCCACCAGGGCCCAGCCAAACCCTCCCAGAGTGGAAGAAGACGGAGATTAGAGAACCTCTCCGCCCCCACTCAAGAATGACAAAGGAACTCCTCGGAGAAACGCCCGCAACCGCTTTTCCCTTCTTTTTTCCTCCTCTCCCTCTCTCGCGCAATGTCAGACCCCCAGTCATGTACCAAACGGCCACTCTACATTTAGTCACTTACTTGTCTGCCTTCCCTAGCAACCTCTCACGTCCGGGGCTTCGTCCCGACCTACGATATTTCAGTTTACCCCCAGTCTTTTTATACACTCACGATATACCACGCATGTACGGTCTACCATAGGGCTACGCCCTGAGGACCCAAAACTTGGAATTTAAAAAAAAAAAAAAAAAAAGCCTGCTATATTTTGGTATCCACGCGATCAGTGCAGTGTGGCAGAGGTGCTCTGTATCGTACTCCACGCCTCGTCAAGGACACTTTCTCGTCCTTCATGCTCCCGAATTTCGATGCTAAGGAATATATACCCGAAGACAACGAAATTTACTGCTCACAAGTACAATCCTAACGGCAACCTTCTGTCGTTGGTTTGCAGGCACGGAGCATGCTATTATTGCAGCTTGCATCCAGGACATTGAGTTGCGCTCATGCTCAGTCGTTCTTTGATGCAGCATGGTGACCCTGTAGTAGGAAAATGAGGGCGTTAGGGACTCTTGGTCAGGAGTTTCAGAGAGGGGCTTGGGTGCAGTGCATCAGTGGTATTGCAATTGTCGTCGGGTGGGATGTGCTCACCAATGCGGATCCAAGCTTCCAGAACTTCCAGGTTGGGAAAATGGACCAAGTATTATTGGATGGCACGTATGTTCTCCCGACCTTCTTTTGATATCCCTGTGCTTCTTATTTTCTATGGGGCATCACGGGCATGGCGTGGCGGCCGTCAGCTTCTTGTGGGTAGCTTGTGCCACACCCCCATGTGGGTCCTACTTGTCTTCGTCTCTGCCTGGTGGAATCATTCCACGCACAAGGACGTGGAGTTATCTCCTTAATTGTGCTCAGTCTATTTTACGTGCTATATGCATTGGTCTCACCGTATGTACTAGGTTATAATGCAAGGGAATGTCAGTATGCTCACTACCAGGTATTCGGGGTAGCGGTAGTTGAGATGAGATGCGCTGAGCAACACTAATGTTTTGGAGTAGATCCAGCTTGGGCGCTCCCCAGATCGGGTAATGAAAGAGTGAAGAGAACGTTAAATGTCCAATGTCATCTATACGAGCCTCGAGGGGCATCTTGTCCCAATAACTTGAATGACGGATTTTGCTGAAACTGTTGCAATACAAAATCTGCGATCAAGAGCTAGTTTCTAGTAGCCGCGGGTCAGTTGCAAGTCAACTGGTGGAACTATTTCAGCCACTGGCCGGTCAGAAATATATATAAACAGATGCCATTGGGATAAGCTCCAGCGTCATTTGCAAGCAAGGAGATCTTATCTAGCCTTGAAACAAGGACAGCATACCTGCAGGTTCCCCTCCTAGCTCTCGAACTTACATGAGAATGACCCATTCTACGAGGTTATCGGACATTCGCCTGAAGAACTTGTGGTAAAAACACTCAGGCGGGGAAAAATATATGTGCAGAATAAGATGACCGAGCTCGTAGAGATGATGTTAAAAGATGCATTCCCTCCCGTTTATAAAATGCAGACGCATAGGGACCCATTCTTCGAACAGTCTTTCTCTTAGTAGCAAAATGGTCCATGTCCATGTCCTCGGTGTTGCATCCCTCAGGTTGCTCTCTTCGCACGTTGCTCTTGTATCTGCGGACAGTATTTCGAATTCTCGACTCTACATCATGAGAAGGACCCATTCCACGAAGTCATCGGACCTTCGCCTGAAAAAAACACTTAGGCGGGGAAATATATATGCAGAATAAAATGTCCGAGATCCTAGGAATGATGAATTGAAAGATGCGTTCCCTCCCGTGGATAAAATGCAGACACATAGGGACCCATTCTTCAAACAGTGTTTCTCCTCCGGATCCCAACTAGAAAAATGGTCCGTGCCCTCGGTGTCGCATCCTTATTGCTCTTTTCGCACATTGCTCTTGTATCTGCGACCACTTTCGGCCGGCGGACTAGTTTATCTGTGTGTTCAAAAGGCACGAGTGAGTCATATGATAATCAAATCAGCCAATTCTCTTGATCAGCCCATGCACAGAGTGCATTGACGAGAAGTGCTGCCCTGAAGGCTACAAATGTTGCAATGATGAAAAAGGTCAATGTAAGAGTTTTGATTCCATAGCGAATCATTTACTTGGTACTCACAACAGGCCTCAGGCTGTCACAACGATGCGACTTGCTCGAGCAACGACGTTGGCGGACCTGTATGCGTGAAGTGATGTTGTCGCCAAGGGAATGAAGCTGGTGGGGTTTGATAGTATGTAGAAGTGCACTGAAGCCTCCACTGCAATCACCTTCTTCCCCTTGGCCTTTCTCGCTGTCTGATCGACGGCACAGCTCATCAGCATGCGGCATCCACCACCGAGAACGACACGGGTCTCCTTGATTATCTGGGACAGCACAGAGAGACCACCAAACAGCGAACGTTCCGCCTCATCGACCATCTGATTCGCGGGGCCGCGCAGGACGACGGTGCATGTGTCGCGAGCGGCCACACCAGAGAATTGGATGAGCTAAGAGAGAACGGTACACAGCAATATATACCTTGGCTTCGCTAATGATGATTTCCCCGATCTACCAAGTTTAACTAGGCCGGGCGATCGAACGTGCTCGCGAGCTCACCATCTGTGACGAGCGATAGTAATTCTACCCATTCAAAATCAGCATACTCGATCACCGTGATGGCTTTCTCGGCGAGTAGGGATTCAGGTAGTTGTAGATGAGATGACGGTTGACGATGCAGTTAATCCCGTGTGCGGCGATGGCTCCTACGATGACTTTCATCCTTTCTCACTCTGCGCGTTCGAGTCCTGCGAGTTTTCGAAACTGCCTATTCGAAAGGCCTTTATTTTTTCAGTACATGGCAAAGACACAGCATCGAGGGGACCTGTCGTACATGTATTGGCGATCGGTACGAGCGTTTTTGGGAGTCGACCGCTATCACTGTTTTGTCGAGGGTGAAACCCAAAACGGGTTTGAATGTCAAAGGTGAGCCAAACGAACAAACAGTATCATAAGGATTGGTTACTTTTCCTCCAACTTCCGACTTGACTCGAGAAAGTGCCGGCTGGCGCCGGCATAAACCTTGCTTGGTTCAGCTTCAAGCCCTATATGTAGTGGTCGGCCCTCACACACATATATATACCGCAGTTCGCCCGCACTTGGGAACTCTTGGCTGTCTCTTGCCCGATTGTGCTTGTAAGATGCATCCCTTTCGCGCGGTATTGGGAATGCGGAAACAGGGGGCGCTGCGAAGGCGCCTGATCGATTTGGGCTCGCAGTGTGTGCCAAGTAGACTGGGAAGTCGCGGACTCCGTTAGGGGTCACATTCTCACAATTTACGAGGGTGACAGAGACCTTAGCAAGGTGATGCATCTTGTAGCGTAGTACGTCCAGCCTCGTCTCTCGCAGGCGTGGGCTGTGTGCGACCTATGTTGGTTGGGCTGGGCCGAGCGTTAGCTCGGCGGGGGACAAGGCAGGTGGAGCCGCTGGGTGGGCGGGCCACCTGATCGTCTATAAGTCGCACTGCGGTGACTAACTGCTGGGCTGCACGATCCGGTTATATTACTGGCCAGTGAAAGTGAACTACTACACGGCCTAATGGGAGAAGTGGGTGGGTGCAAAAGAGTGACATGCAACTGCAAGGGCGCACGGGATGGCGTCGACTGTTGTCGTTCGAAAAGAAAGGCTACTGAACTCCGCTTGGCTGGACGCTTGCTGCCGGGAAGTTCCGGCAGCATGACGACTCGAGACTGTTGATCCATATACCGGAGGGTCAGTGCACGCACATGCCTGTATACCTTGAGGCGAACCACGCCACCCACTGAGATTAGCGAAGTAATTCGCTGCCTTGTGTTGAGCAAATCTTGACGGAACTGTATTGGGTTGTTCCTATGCACTGCAGGAACAGAGGCGGCCTTGATTATTAGACACATGGCCCAGACGACACAGGGAAGTTCTTGATTCTTGATCTCTGGTGTTGACGCAAATTCAAACGTGGACTTCTCGCTAACGTCAGTTGATGCATGCACTGACCCTCGACTTGCGTTGAGTCGATGGTACTGCAGCACCTTCACCATTCAATGTCGCCATCCACTGGTATGAGTCGATTCCCCTACACTTTCATGTGTTGCTGACGGGAAATCCTGATGAGCCGAATTCTGGCTCACAACTAACACTACGTGGGGAAACAGTGTCTTCCCCCATGAGAATGGGACGAGTAGCACTGTTGGATAAACAAGCATCGGCTCCCCTGATCGCCTGGGTATCAAACCGCGTCAAAGGCATCTGCAACTGGTCCTACTTCCTCACTATCCCTCATCCTACGAGGCCTTTGACAAGCCTGCTATATTTTGGTATCCACGTGATCAGTGCAGTGTGGCAGAGGTGCTCTGTATCGTATTTCACGCCTCGTCAAGGACACTCTCTCGTCCTCCATACTCCCGAATCCCGATGCGAAGGAGTATATACCCGAAGACAACGAGATTTACTGCTCACAAGTACAATCCTAACGGTAATCTTCTGTCGTTGGTTTGCAGGCACGGAGCATGCTATTATTGCAGCTCGCATCCAGGACATCGAATTGCGCTCATGCTCAGTCATTCTTTGATGTAGCATGGCGACCCTGTAGGCAAACGAGGGCGGTAAGAACTCATGGGGAAATTTGGTCAGGCTTTTCAGAGAGGGGCTTGGGTGCATTGCATCAGTGGTATTGCAATTGTCGTCGGGTGGAGATCAGTGCCCACCGATGCGGATCCAAGCTTCCAGACCTTCCAGGTTTGAAAAGTGGACCAAGTATTATTGGATGGCACGTATGTTCTCCCGACCTTCTTTTGATATCCCTGTGCTTCTTATTTTCTGTGAGGCATCACGGGCATGGCGTGGCCGTCAGCTTCTTGCAGGGTAGCTTGTGCCACCTCCCCATGTGGATGCTACATACTTGTCTCTGTCTCGGCCTGCTGGAATCCATTCCACGCCAACCTTATCCACACAAGGACGTGGAGTTATCCCCTTAATTGTGCTCGGCCTATTTTACGTGCTATATGCATTGGTCTCACCGTATATATGTTATAATGCAAGGGAATGTCAGTATGCTCACTACCAGGTATAATCGGGGTAGCGGTGGTTGAAATGAGATGCGCTGAGCCACATATTTTGGAGTACATAGATCCAGCTTGGGCGCTCCCCAGATCGGGTAATGAAAGTTGTGAGGGGAAAGTTAAATGTCTGATGTCGTCTGTACGAGCATCTGGTCCCAATAACTTAAATGATATATTTTTCTGAAACTGTTGCAATACAAATTCTGTGATCGAGAGCTGGTTTCTAGTAGCCGCGGGTCAATTGCAAGTAAACCGATGGAGCTATGTCAGCCACTGGCCATCGGGTTGATCAGAAACATGAACAGATGTCATTGGGATAAGCTCCAGCGTCACTTGAAAACAAGGGGATCATATCTAGCCTCGAAACAAGGATAGTATACCGTACTGCAGGTTCCCCTCCTAACTCGCGAACCTACATGTGAATGACCCATTCCACGAGGTTATCGGACCCCGAAGAACTTGGGGTAAAAACACTTGAGCAGGGAAAATATATGTGCAGAATAAAATGACTCAGCTCAGTACTCCGAATTCTCGACCCTACATGAGAAGGACCCATTCCACGGTCATCTGAACTTCGCCAGAAGAACTTGAGACAAAAGCACTTAGGCGGGGGAAATATACATGCAGAATAAAATGACCGAGATCCTAGGAATGATGAATTGAAAGATGCGCTCCCTCCCGCGTATATAATGCAGACGCATAGGGACCCATTCTTCAAACAGTTTTTCTCCTCCCGACTAGCAAAATGGTCCGTGTCCTCGGTATCGCATCCTTGTTGCTCTTTTCGCACATTTCTCTTGTATCTGCGGCCACTAGCAACCGCAAGGGTTATGAACCTGTGTGTTTGACCGGCGTGGGTGAGTCATATGATAATCAACTTAACCAACTCTCTTGCTCACCCTATGCACAGTTAAGTGCAGCGACAACCAGTGCTGCTCTTCAGGCAGTATATGTTGCAATGATAACTCTGGTGGATGTAAGAGTTTGGATTCCATAGCAAATCGTTTACTTGTTACTCACAACCGGCCTCAGGCTGTCCCAACAAGTGGACTTGCTCGACCAGCGGAGGCAAAGGTGTATGCAAGAAGTGATGTTGTCGGCAAAGGAATCAAGCTGGTGGTAGTTAGGTGGGGTTCGATATGTCGAAGTGAACTGAATCATGCGTCAATGAATGAAGCAGCATTGAAGCCTTAACACGAGTACGAAGAAACAGGAATTGAAAAGGACTTAGGCAGGATTCAGTTGACTATGCACAGATAAAACATCACCCACAAAAGCTTTTCTTATGTGTCCATCGTAGACATACTCGTATAGATCTGAGCATTGTAGGTCCATGAGATGAACGGGGGATGAGCACGATTACATCTTCCCCTCCAGAGATAACTTTAAGGAAGGAGGGTAGATGTTACCAATTAAGTTCTACGCGTAGAGATGTCAGTAAGTCTCTGTGTCGTATCCTTGTTGCTCTTTTCGAACATTGCTCTTGTATCTGCGGGCAGGACTTCCCGAATCATAACGCCGAGTTGAGCCAATACGTGTGATACCAATAACACGCGTGAGTCATATGATATTCAATCCAACCAACTCTCTTTCTCACCCTATGCATGGCTCCGTACAAAGACAAATCGTGCTGCCCTGCGAGTGCCTATTGTTCTCCATTGCGAATCAGTTAATTGTTACTCATAACAGGCCGCAGGCTGTTCCAACGGTTGGACTTGCGCGATTGAGAAGGGCACTGGTTGGTGCGAGAAATAATGTTGTTTCCAAGGGAATCAAGCTGGAGGTGGTGGTTCCGTGGGCGTTCGACACGTCGAAGTACACCGAATCAGGCTTCAATGAACAAAACATGCTTCCAAGCAAAAAGTCGCAGCAGTTTGCAAGAACGTAGTCAGCAAATAATTGTTTAAATACCAATTCGTGCTTCCAAAGAAGCAAACCTTTTGAGCCTGATAGCTGGCGCAGCTGGCCTCCTGACGTCTGAAGCCTTAGGGCGTATATGGATGATTTATTATCGAAACAGCAATTGGAAAGAATTTAGGCAGGATTTTCCTGTCCGTTGAATTCACCTGGCAGTTTGTCTCTCCATCAACATCTTATCATGCCGACTCGCAGAATGTGCAAGCCGGTCTCCTGCAGAATAATCGTAAGGTAGAGTGCGATGATAGCAGGTAAATGTGGCGGAGAGATCTGATCGGTATGAGTTGTTGATGATCGAGCTAGTCATCTATCAGTCAGCTCTATCACTCTCTGAGCGAAATACTGACCATGTGAGTTGTATCGCATCTGGAAGCTTGAGCTAGCCTGCTCCTGTTCGACAGTACCGCAGGCCCCCAACCTCCGTCTAGGATGGCGTAGATCCCTCTTTCCGGTGTCGCATCACGAGCGTGTGGTCAAAATTAGATCACATACCAGGCCAGTGACCAAGTAAAACTGCATCGCTCCAGCTTCAAATCATCAGGCGGGAGCGATAGGATGTACAGTACGACAGGACGCAGTGTCACGCGTCAAGGTGAGAAGAGCAGCTGATAGAACAAGTGACAGGCTTTCGCTCGCGGCGAACGATCTTGGACGGCCCGTATCGGATTGCGAACTTAAAAGCGTTGGAAAAGGCGGCCATTGCTGCTGGTGTGAAAGGACGCGCGAGGGGAGAGCTACTGAGATACGGAATGCAATGCTACAACGAGAGGTGCTGAGAGACAAACGACTAGGAGAGAGTGAGAGGTGAGGAAAGACTATCTAGGCTGGGGGGGGGTCGGCCGCAGAAGTCTGGAGGGGTCTAATAATTGATTCACTCTGTTCCTGCAGTTCTTACATAAGCGCGCACGCATATTGCTCAGGGCTTTGTACTTGGCCCTCCGTGGTATCAACGCCAGTCTTTGGCACCCCTCTCGTCTTCTGGTGCTCTCGGTTCGCGGTCTCGTCCGCTACTCCGCCTGCCGTGCCCGTGACATGGCAGTCCGTAATTACCTTTTACAAGGTCACTGCAACTGGAAATGCACCCTTTTCGGCAAATCCGCGATCACCGCCATTTCGATCTCCGTGCCAATGCTTGTGCTTGAGGGATTCTACTGTATGTTCTTTTTCAAGTTCGAGGCCGTAGAACAGAGTAGTTTATGTAACAATTCGATGTGGTGGTTTTGCATACAGTTTGTAGTTGACCTATAACAAACTGAAACTAAAATTAAGATTTGTCTTGCAGCTATACTTGAATTTGTAGGTGCACTGAGTGCCAGTGTCGCAAGAGGTTGGCACCTTCATTCATTTGAATACTCGTAAAACCCTCTCCCGCTCTTCTTTCCTAGCCACTGTGCGTCCACCATTCGTTCAAGTAAGACCGAAGGTCGATATTTGCTATCGGAAGTGCCAGTATAGAGCGTTCTCTGTATTGCGAGGCATGTGTCGAGGCCGATGCTGACACAGGTGTTAGAGGACAAGGGGAATATAGGCTCTGTCTCACTCACAAATCAGCTGAAAAGATGCCGAATTAGATGAACCACATATAGGTCATGATAGCTTACCCAACTGAAGAGGACCCATGGGATGGTTCATACCCAGTCTAAATGTCTTGTCAATGTCGTCCCGAGTTGCAGTACCCTGAATAAGAGAAAAAGGTAGGATAGATAGATATAATATGCTGTAGTTGTGGATACCTTCTCTAGACACATAATAGCTTCATTTATGAAGGGCATCAAGAGAGCGTTCGAGACAAACCCGGGAACATCCTTCGAGGTAGCAACCTCTGGAAGAACGATAGGATCCCTCAAAACAACCAGGAATAACAAATATACCTTTGCCGCACGCCACTGCAAACGCACGAGCACGATCGAGGGTTTCGGGGGATGTTTGTACAGCCGATATCAGCTCGACCAGTTTCTAAGGGATTAAGTTTGGCCAAGGAAAACACGTGAAGCATGCAAGCATACCATTACTGGCACAGGATTAAAGAAGTGGAGGCCTGGGTGAAATGTGCTTTATGTTCCGATTTCTGTGGACGCGTTCGGCGTTGCTCACCGACTACTCGCCCAGTTGCAGCTTGGCCTTGTTCTGATGCAGCACTTACCTCACCCGGTAGGACAGAAGCAGCAATCTTTGTTATACTCATGGACGACGTATTTGTTGCAAGGATAGCATCCTGCTTGAGCTTTTCTGCGAAATTCCGGAAAATGGTGCGCTTTAGGTCCACATCCTCAGAGACCGCCTCGATGGCCATATCGACTTCACGCATGTCTTCGAGCGTGTCCACAGTGCGAATGCAAGCGCGCGCTTCCTGGGCCTCGGAGGGCTGAAGCCGGCCTTTCGCAACGTCTTTGGCTAGAAGCTTGTCCATGAAGGCGAGACCTCGAGAAACTTGGTCCTTGGATTTGTCATGAAGAAGTACCGGGACCTTTGCCCTTAGTGCTGAGACCAATGCAATCCCTGTTCCCATCTGTCCTGCACCGAGAACGCCCAGTAGCTTGATTCCATGAGGAACAGACATCGTGGTATGACAGTTAGCCTGAGTATCACGTGTAATTCCTCAATATGGGCACTGCCACTGACCATATTCAAAAGCAGGAAATTTTGGGGCAATAAAGCCCAGTTAAAGCTAATATTGTCATGGATGAACTTCGGAAAGAATTCAAGCTCAAGCTTCCAGATGAAGCCACACAGCTCACATGGTCAGTATTTCGCTGGGAGAGTGGTAGAGCTGACTGATAGATGCCTAAGTCGATCATTAACAATACATACCGATCAGATTCCATAGTATACGCCTACTAAGGCTTCAGACTTCAGGAGGCCAGCTGCGCCAGCTATCAGGCTCAAAAGGTTTGCTTCTTTGGAAGCACGAACTGGTACTTGAACAATCATTTGCTGACTACGTTCTTGCAAACTGCTGCGACTTTTTGCTTGGAAGCATGCTTTGTTCATTGAAGCCTGATTCGGTGTACTTCGACGTGTCGAACGCCCACGGAACTACCACCTCCAACTTGATTCCCTTGGAAACAACATTATTTCTCGCACCAACCGGTACCTTTCTCAATCGCGCAAGTCCAACCGTTGAAACAGCCTGCGGCCTGTTGTGAGTAACAATTAACTGATTCGCAATGGAGTCCAAGGTCTTACATCCATGCATCAAATCGTTGTAACAATAGGCACCCGCAGGACAGCACGATTTGTCTTTGCACAGAGCCATGCATAGGGTGAGCAAGAGAGTTGGTTGGATTGAATATCATATGACTCACGCGTGTTAGGTATCACACGTATTGGCTTGACTCGGCGTTATGATTCGGGCAGTCCTGCCCGCAGATACAAGAGCAATGTTCGGAAAGAGCAACAAGGATACGACACAGAGACTTACTGACGTCTCTACGCGTAGAACTTAATCGCTAGCATCTACCCTCCTTCCTCAAAGTTATCTCTGGAGGGGAAGATGTAATCGTGCTCATCCCCCGTTCATCTCATGGACCTACAATGCTCAGATCTATACGAGTATGTCTACGATGGACACATGAAAAAAATTTGTGGGTGATGTTTTATCTGTGCATAGTCCTTGCTCCGGCTCTGCCTAGGGCGCGGAGTACAGAATTTCGGTGGGTTGTCTCCGTTTCCTGTGGGTCTCTGCAGTGCCTGCATACGAGCAGCTACGCTGTTTGATCGAATAAAACCATTTTGTATCACATCCAAAGTGGGTGGGGGATACAGCAATGGAGATCCGGGAGATAAGAAATCTGAGGGCATGTTGTCTCAGTACCATATCCAATGGTATCACCTCAGGCTGAATCCTCTGATCCTACAAAGAAAAGTACATAGATATGTTAAGTCGGTGTTTCGACTCCCAAGTTCGCACTATCTAATCTGGCGCCGAGATTATTCAAATTGCTAACCTCTCTTTTGCCAGCGCTTTGATCCAGTCTTCTCCGCTCTCGCAGGCGGTCTCCTTACCCTCCTGCCAGTCGTGATGGCTTTCGAATACATCAAACAGCCTTGGAAAACACTCTACCTTGTGTATCAGGTTCCTGCCACTCTCTGCGTCCTACCAATGTGGGCGATGATATATACCCTACCAATATTTCGACCTCTCCCAGGCTGGACGTGGGGCCATGCGATCAGAATTGCATTTTGTCGCCGTCTGAATATTATCAGTTGCAGGTCAGTTGTCTCTTTGAAGTTTGTCCACAGGAAGTGCCGTTGACCAGATGCTGCTTGTCTGGATTCTGAATAGTGTCGGCGGCCTTCTCCCTCTTCCTGACCATCATGCCATCGTACCCTCGAAAGAAGCGCAAGGTATCTGGATCGACGGTACACCCGAACTCATCACTGGTGATCTAAAACTCTGGACTACCCTCTCCAAGGTCGAATCGACTCGCATCCCAGGCTATTGGTTTGGCAAAAAAGGCATCGACCCGGAACCTAAGACACCAGTTCAGGCTGGAGAAAGGGTGTTCTTATTTTTGCATGGTGGTGGATATATTTTACTGGCTGCCCATCCACAATCCCCTACGTCCGCCATACCTCGTTCCCTCGTTGAGCTGAGCGGCACTGTCCCGCATGCTCTCGCAGTAGAATATCGACTTTCATCCACACATCCATTACCTGACCGCCACCCATTCCCAACTGCCCTCCTTGATGCACTTGCTGGATACAATTATCTCGTGAACGTCGCTGGCTACCATCCTTCCAATATCATCGTGGTCGGCGATTCAGCCGGCGGCAATCTCGCCTTGGCGCTTGTACGATACCTAGTTGAAAACAAGGGCGCCAGTGACGTCCCTTTACCCAGCCCACCGGGCGGTCTCATACTCCTGTCTCCGTGGACGGATCTGAGCGATTCCCATGATGTCCCCGGCTCCTCCTCTTTTACTAACAAGGGAGACGTCTTCGGGGACATGACAGACAAAGCAAGCGTCGGATCCTACGCAAAATGCGCCTTCCTCGGACCTTACGGTTTTGGAATGGCTGCTACCAATCGCTACATTTCTCCTGCATCCTTGCATCCTCTGGCGAATGCTCGCTTCACAGGGTTCCCGCGAACATTCATCCAAGCTGGCGGTGCGGAGAGATTACTTGACCAGATACGCACTCTTAGGAAGAAGATGGTAGCTGATATTGGGGAAGACCAGGTCACATACTACGAGGCGACTGACGCCATCCATGATTATCTAGCCTTTCCCTGGCACCCTGCATGTCCTCGACCCTCGAGGCGATCCAGCAATGGCTCGCATGACCACATGTTGTGTCACAATAAAACAAATAATGATCAAACACACTATGTTCTATTCCCCGGAGGTGACCCTCAGCGTTTCTTTAGCCTTCACATAGGCGAGTTCAAAGGCTGGACACATAGCGTCAGCTCCAATCTCAACCCGGTCCGATTTGCAGGACGTGCTGAGCAGATAGATTACCATATATGTTCATCCTCCTCATCCTTCCCTAGCGATGGCTGAGCAGTGAGCGCTGAGCGCTGGGGCAGTAGCTACAGCGTCATGATGAGGTGCAAGCGATTATATAGCCATAAACAGACATCATTCTCATCCTCTGGACATGCCTTGCCCATACTTGCTCGATATAGAAATTTCCCATATCATCATCATCATCCTCATTCACTTCCTATTCCGTTTTACTGATCGGTCTTGCGTTGTTTCTCTCATCGGCCCAGCACGTGTACGAGACGATATATAATATGGGCATAAATCCCAGCACCAACTCCAGACTACCAGCAGACCCTCCCAAGTCGAGCTCACCAGCCTTGCAATTGCGATTCACTTCCCCTACATGTTGCTCACGACCGAAGAGCTCAACGACATTCTGACTCACCTCTTCGAACATTTGGACTGGGCCATCGATGCGGTATGTCCCACTCATATGCTCCGTGAGGGCTTGCTAATTACAAAGCCAGTATCGGAACTACCTCAAGTATGTCTCCAGTTGGCCTTGCGTCAGAATTGACCCGAGCTGCGACACTGTAGTGCCAGCTTCTCGCGTAGCACCACTCCCACTCTGTGTGCAGTCATACTTCTCACCATAGCGGAGACAATGCGTTTGCGTTACCCTCGACCCCCTTTGGAGGATGTGCAGGTATTCCATTCCCTCGTCCATCACTCGTCCTTTGACGCGCATCCCCCAGGCTGGTGCAGGCACCATCAGACATGGAGTTTTCAAGGTCATGTCCGTGACTGCTGTCCTAGGCGTCATAGCTATCCGCGTCATGGATATCTTCACGGTATCGCATTCCATTGTCCTCACGGTCTGCTGCATGGTGATTAGTGCAGTACCGCTGGGGATCCTTCCAGGAGCAACCTATATTGCCCGTGGTGCAAGGTCCTGGGCGAGCAGATCAGAACAGGAGGAAGGGATTGAGGTGGAACGCGTACCCCTCCCCGAGCAGATTGATCTGAGCGTGTCAATACAGGTACAGTGAATTTTACACTGGCGGAGCCAGACTCCACTCACCTCACTCGCAGACTAAGCTACAATCCATTCTTGATACCCTTTGTGCTACCATGCAGTCTGTCATATATAAGTGTATTGTCCTATTCCCGTTCCTCGAAATAGTATGCCGGGTTACCACTGAAGTGGTCGTTACTGTTGTAGAGCGCACCGTTGGTACTGCCTATCGTCAACTGCGAGATCGTGGTCACTTAGAACGTAGGGCAGATTATAGCAGCGAAGGAATGCTTGTCTAAAACCAAATCCTTGCTCTAGTCACTGGCATTTCATGTAGTCATATAGTCATAGCACCTACTCACTAGATGTCACACACCAACTATTCCGTATACTCAACATTCAGTGCTCATTTACTAGTTCTTCAAAGCTACAGTCATCCCATTGTTGTATCGCTGCTCCAGGTCTCATCTGTGATTGTCATGGTGGTCCGTACAATCTCGTCGTTACCGTCAGCAATTGTGCTGGGACTCCTAGCCGCCTACACCATGTCGTCATCAATATTCTAGTTGGTGGGTGGCAGTGTGGTAGTGATTGAGATTGAGGTGGTGTTGACCATCGTCTGTGGTAATTATCATTGAGTGCTGTTGAGGTCTGAGAGGTGGCTGGTAGTGGTGGCCATCACTGAGGTAGTGACGCAATGTGGTGGGATCGCATGGTGGACTTGGTCGTGCGGTGATTAGTAAGGTCACGTGGTCACACAAGTAAAGAATTTCAAGCTCTGCTTGATTACTTTTGCCTTGGTACAACCAAGACGCAACAACCGTGTTCCACAACTGGAGTTCACATCGTTTGGTGATGCTTCTACCTCATTTACGGAATCTAGGGTAACTCCATACTCCCTCTGACTCGCGTGCAACCCGATCACCTTCCAACTACTTGTCTCTCCTATCACTGACTTACATATTTCTTGCCCAGAGCTTATGATTGTACATGTATCGAGAGCGTGCCCTCAACATGAGCCCTCGTTTGCTATATGAATCTTGCCTAGTGGATGGATAGAATACATCTGAGCTGGCGGTGTTGTGGCCCTTGGGAGGTGTAGGTCGTGGTATATAAGTGAATTTCATCCTGTTTGACACCCAATGCTCACTGGGTCTGTGCTGAATCCAACAACGATTGAAAAATGATGGACGTTTGTTTCGAAGTGATGCAGCGATGCAATTTGGCTAACCAGCCCTGCTGCAAGCAACAGACGACACGACTACGAACATGGGCAGCCAATGCCACCTTGGACCTGCGACGATGGTGGCAGCACTATTCCTGTGATGTACATGGTTCGGTGGCTGGTAGTATCGCTAGGATGCACTACTGTAATTTGTGCCAGTTCTCAGGAGGCCACTGCAGTGGATATCTCCATTGTTGTAGACTACTCGAATACATCACTTCTATGCAATCATGTATAAGGGCTGGTTTTGGCTGGAACACTGATTTTTGGTGCTTTGTCATTGATATGCAATGTGGTTGACATTGATTAATTGATTAGTGGTGATTCAATCACTGAATACCGCTGACTTTACTTCCCATAGTGTACAATGTCTCCGACAATATCTACCCATCGAGCAACTGTTATTGATCAAATATACATGCAGGAGGTAACAAGATTACATTTTTTTATTAGCTGTTGTGTCTCCTGTGAAGAACTATAGGTAAGAGGTACTAGATGTAAAGAAATACCCCATACATTCTCATGAGATCTCGACACAGATCTATCATACCCTTTTCTCAGCGAACTGTCCAAAGGGATGGCAAAAATCCCTATCACCACGTCGAAATGAACAGGACGTACAGAAATTGCAAGAAGGCAGCTAGTATTGATGGAAGTTCATACTATCATAGGTCTTAAAATGCCCATGCTTCCATGAACGTTATAGTATGTCTCCCCTGTCGTAAGGACTCAGAGGTCTCCCGCTTAGAGAAAGTCTCCAGTGAGCCAGGACGAACAAGATCACCTTGTTGCTGGAGGTGTGTCATGCTTTTTGGACCTCCACGTTGAACGAAGTTTCGTTTCTGTTTCAATGTCATGTTCGTGGCATGGAGCAGTAATAAGGTGATTCCAACGAACCTTCCTGTCGATGCCGTTCTGACTTGGTTTTGGATATACTCGAGTCCTACCGCAGGGGCAAGACTCAAGTGTATCCAGAATCACGGCTTGCTGGACCTCCCCGATTCCTCAGACAGCCTGCTACGGTTGCTGTGTGTGGCGAGTAATGTAATGAACATAGCCCTGAATAATCGAACAGTGTGTCGGCGTCACATACCCTGGTATGGGCACGGGTGGCAAGAGAGATACCACTGGCCCACATGCGCACGGGTCGAACCCTATTTGAGTGCATAATCCTCGGTATATCACACCTTCCAATATGAGGATTTCGGAGCTCTGGAAATGGCTCAACTCCATCGCCTCTGTTTTTGTTACTGTTCGACTGTGTCAACTATTTGATTGCATGGACCAAAACACTGGTTGCAGGCTGAGGCGTTTCGAGTCTCGACCAGGAAATACCACATGTTGTCCTTGCGCCCTACCCTGAGCAATCAACTTGGATTGTGTGTTTAAGCAGACGGACTTCCCTGTGACACGTTTTCCTACCCCATACCATCTACCTGCTCAACGTATGAGAAACGTCTAGTAGCACCACACCTACACATATTCCATTTCTTTGGAGCACCTGTGTCTCATTTTCAGCGGTCACCAATTCGTTTGGAGGTATGAAGACCATTCCACAATCTTCGATCTCGGTCGAGGTTGATATGCATGGACTTGGGTAACATGCGTCTCATCAACGTAAAGACATTTATGGAGAGGGAGCGGTTGATGAACAACGGGAGAATGAATCACCGAACCAAGGTTCTTGAGTTAACTGATGACGAAGCCACGTCCTATGCGATCTTAGCCCATCGGTGGACCGGGCAAGAAGTCAGCTATAAGGAGATCATCGACCTGGCAAACATGGAAAAGGATGAGCAAAATGAGGTTCGCCAACGCCTTGGATACCGGAAGATCCTTGCTAGCTGCGAGCAGGCGAAGAAGGACGAGTTCGAGTGGTTGTGGGCCGATACGTGCTGCATCGACAGGCGAAGTAGCGCAGAGCTGTCCGAGGCTACCACCAATGCTTTGTACCGGTGGTATTCAAACTCGGGGGTATGCTATGTGTACCTTCAGGACGTCCATTCATCCTTTCCCCGTTGTGCTAGCAAGGGGATGTATGTATCCCAATTCCAGGGGTTGGCCGGAGTGGTTCTCGCGTGGATGGACGCTACAGGAGATGATAGCACCGCACGATGTCCAATTCTTCAATAAGGGTTGGGAGTCCATAGGCATCAAGAAGATGCTTGCACATACGTTGTCGCGCATCACTGGAGTTCCGCCGCATATCTTGGCGGATGGACTTTCAGCTTCCAACCGTCCCAGTGTTGCTCAGATAATATCGGGGGCCGCCAATCGGACGACGACTAGAGTCGAGGACAGAGCTTATTCCCTGCTGGGTCTGCTGGACATTAATATGCCGACGTCGTATGGAGAGGGGAGGAAAGTGGCATTCCACCGTCTTCAGCTGGAGATCATCCGCGCGTCTAACGACCAGAGAATCTTCGCATGGGGCTGCGGCGCAGACTTGAATGGGCAGACTGGCAGTGTCCTTGCCGACGACCCCAGCTCTAGTGATGATGGATTGGGACAAACTCATCCAATTTCTCGAAGGTGACATCGAGGGACTGGGTTCCAAATTTGGCTGCCCGTTCGTCCGACTCTGCTGACTCTCACTCACTCTTCGAGGCTTGGCTGCCGTCCATGGGGTAAACCAATGTCCATCACACTGGCTTTGTGGAAATCCGATTACCATAGATATTTTATGTCACTTTCGAATCTCCTACAGAAACCCTATAGTTCCGTCAGTTCTCTAACTCAGGTATCAAGACACGTCGCATCGCGACACCACATTCGAAATCGATGATATTACGATCACCTTTACTCACTACCCACCGGAACTC
>JAYMGJ010000599.1:0-81450 GCA_037178675.1 Scleroderma bovista
CGACCAGTTTACCGTGTCCACTGGCTGCGGGAAAAGGCAAAGCGAGACAGATGGAGTGAGGAAATGGAGTTGATAACTACAGAGCAAGGTTGGACACATACCTTCTTCAGGAATTGGGCAGATCGCTGGGAGGAAAAAGCCTCTGAGGCTTCATTAGCCGGTGACCACGGCTTGGCATGTTATGCAGCAAGGCAATATGACATGTATAACAAATTTGGTAGACTTTGTCAGTAGTCCCGTGACTGCTGCATATTATTTGTGTCGTTGAGTCATAATTTGTGATGGTGTATTGTTCATTATTATACAACCTTTCTGAGTGGGATGATGCCACGGGAGAGTGCAATTGGATATATACAATGTACATATAGGCCAATAATGGCGAGTAACTTTTAATTAAGTAACTTTTAATTAATGTATTTCGTTACTTACAACTTTTCCACTGGTGACTTTCCTCATTGTCCCTCCCAGATACTCCTTTTACTACATAAGGCTGTGGCTGCAGGTCAGGCGGCCACTCCAATGTAGTCATTGGTCTATTGGGTCAGGAATGTCTATTGATATACTTCATCATCTGAAATATGTACTTCAAAGCCAATCTCTCTTTGTGACCCTCTCCATTTATCTTAATGGATACCTCCAATAACCCAAATAGCTGCGGTATCAAATTTTAGGGGAACTTATCAGTCAAATAATTCAACTATCATTTAATGTGGAAAGGAAAAAATGATCATTGTGATGTGTTACTATTGGGATGGCCCCACTACTCATTTGTGCCTCTCCATAATTTATCCGTGGATGCCGCCCATTTGTTTTCCAGCTCATCCCTGCATTGGTGAAATATTCCACCATGGCCATGCGGTCAACCAGATGTTGCAACACCATGTTTTGATGAAAGATCTTTTCATCAGTTTCTTCCAACATTTGCTCAGTTTGTAGTTTGAGATCCTGGAGGCCAATGTGGGGGGTTTCAGGGACATCAAATAGAGCTGGGATTACAAAGTCCCCAGGCTATTGACAGTTTTTATTAGCTTATCATTGTGCATCAATGTAAGCTTACCTGGTATTCGGCGAATTTCTCTGCCTCTGTGACCAGCTGGGTGAAGGTTGTCCACGGTATATCTTGGCTCTTCCCCCACACCCACCACTCCCACGGTGTACTGTGTGTGCTTAGGACCCTAGCCTCCCGATGATACACCTTGAATACATTTGTTTCTTTGATTTGTTGCATCAAAGTTGCTGCATCCGGATCCGCCACGGATACCCAATCCATCACATGGGCTGCGACTGCAGGGACTTGCATCACCAGCCCCTTTCTGTTGCATGCCGCAAGTAACCGCTCCAGAAGTGCCTACATGGGGGATATGGTCATATTCAAAGTTTCAATATGGAAGAACACACCACTTCTTCCTGAACATGTCCATACCAGTTCATCTTCTCCAGAATGGCATGGTCACTGCTTTTCTGCAAAGAATACACAAACCGCTGTGAGTCAAAGTGTGGATTTGG
This sequence comes from Scleroderma bovista, assembly GCA_037178675.1. Classification (NCBI taxonomy): domain Eukaryota; kingdom Fungi; phylum Basidiomycota; class Agaricomycetes; order Boletales; family Sclerodermataceae; genus Scleroderma; species Scleroderma bovista. Next base: position 1,507 of record JAYMGJ010000599.1, read on the forward strand.
GTCGGAGTAATAACCCAAACACAACACCAACAAAGGACTACGAAAATGTGCGAGTGGTGGTTTACCTCTGCGGTGTCCAGAGAGGATATGCTGAGGAGGGGGAAAGGGGATCTACACCAACAGGGTGATGCAGACGATGATGCAGGATACTCCTGGGGTACAGGAGTAATAGATGACGAAGGGGATAGGGGTCTGGACTCTTCCTAAAGCCTAGGAAGTGTCAAAGCGGGGATTGGGTTGACTGAGACTGAAACAGCGATACTACACCTAGAGATTGGTGCAGCAAGGGGACAAGGGGGCTCCTGACGTCCAGAAGCAATGGGATATGAAGGATAGACAGGCTAGACTCCGCTTGAGCCTAGAGAAATACTTGGACTTGAATAGATTGAATAAAACTTGAATATCAGAGTCTTTAGACCTTCACTGAAGCCTACAAGACTCAAAGAGCTGAGGGGATACTGACTGAGAGAGTCTGAGAGAGGGATAATTTCGTGCAATTGGGTCTCTTCACTGGGCTGAGCCCAGGGGTTTAAATACATGGGGGGGCACAGCATTAAAGTACAAAAAGAGAAGGGAGTAAGCAGAATTTGTCAAGGATTGGTAAGGGATTGGTAAGAGCTTTGTAAGGGGTTTGTAAGCGATCAGTAAGCAAGGGATAAGCAGGAATGAGTAAGCATAGGAAGCATGAATAAGCTGCATGACAAGATTGATTGGTAAGGGAGTGAGTCATCAGCTGAGTAATATACCAAAAATGCGAAAGGGATAGAGTAATACTGATGACAAGAGAGCATCAGTAAGCAAGGGATGAGTCACTGCACAGCAGAAGGAGTCATTGATGCACAGCCTAAGAAGTTTGATGGGGGGCTGTGTACCATCAAGAATTTGATGGGACAACAATGGGGAAGATCTGAGATTAATAGGGGGATTGATCCGAGACAAAACAGCCACAAGAAGGGTACCAGGGGTCCAGAGGTCTTTTTGGGGGGTCATCATACACTAAGGTATAGTGCATGTGTTCTAGCGCCGCTGAAGCGCAACCATGGGCTCCCTTGACGAGCTCTCTTCTGGGAAAGAACGAGAGAGGGTTCTTCTTCCTAATAGCACTATAAAGTGGGGGAATAACTGTCATGGTGCTGGGGGATGTTGTCTGAAAGTAGGGAAGCGGATAGAGTATTGAATTCGACGCATCCAGGGAAGTGAGACGAATGACAGAGGAAGATGGACATGGCAAGTATCTGGGAGGAAGGGACCATAGGCTGAGGGCTCAGGGGACACAGAGACGACCAGAGAAGACTTCTCAAGCTTGACAATAGACCTAAGATGACCAAAGTACGTCCTTGACGCAGGACTGACGAGGAGAACGCGCTGACCGAGAATGAGAGGGACTGAGGGAGCAGGCTGGGAAGATATGTGCCAGGCAGTGCACAGGAACTCTGGGAGAGGCTGTCCTAAGAGCAGGACATAGTGGAGATCTGCAGCAATAGCGGAGAAATGATCCAGAGAAAATACGGACTCCATAGTGAGCGATGAAGCGAACATCTGGATTGCGGGGGGAATATCTCCGTGGGAAATGAACAGATTTGCGTCGGAACTTGACAGGCAGATAGACCACGCTCTAGGCTCTCTGACGGTATAGTCACGTGCCTGATAGCTTCAGAAACGACGGAGCTATTCAAAATATCGGAATGCCGGCACTGGGTGCCTAAAAATGACATTTGGGGGCTAAAAATCATTTCTTCTCTTTCTCCTTCGTTTCTCCATCAATTCTTTGGCTTCTTTGATCGTTCTGGTATGGGAGTTGGACTGCAGACGTGTGCATTCCTTTCTCATACCACAATTGACGTTATTCCTTCAGTTTCTTCTGCTTCTTGGCGGTTCTCGTGTGATAGATGACTGTCTGCATTGGCATTCATCTCTCGCATCAGGATAGTCTTCTTGTGCGATAGATGGCTACGATGAGGGTCCATCGTGCTTATCCTTCGCATAAGGATCATTCAATATAGGCGTTATCTTCCATGTTCACTGTACCAAACCTGTTTGGTGCGTGACACCGCCTGAATCGGATGCCAACATATTGCAATGTCAGGGACAGCCTGCGTGCAACAATTGCTTCAGAATCCATCGATGCAGGATCAGGATTGAAGTTGAATATTTATAATAGAATCTCCCATATTCCCATGTGCCACTGGACCATTGTTCATGGAACAATGATCATGGTACCATTAAGAGTTAGTTATTCCCGCGGACACAAAATTACTACCACATTGCTTTCATTCAAATCTGATTGGTTTATCATTCGGTGTTCCAATTTGAATTAGATATATCAGTGCAGCAGTGGCCACCTGCGGTCAGCATATAGGTTGTTCCTTGGTGTCAAGTCCGGGTCTACTCCGGTAGGGGGTCTGGTCAGGTCCGGACGGAAATGGACGAAGGGAGAGGGCAGAGGGCTGGACAAGAGATTAGTCTGGCCGAAGTTGGTGACTGTTTGGATTCAACGACTAAGGACAACGAGCGTTGATCCCTTGCGTAGGTTCTGGTCAAGAAGGGGAGACAGAGACAGAGACAGAGATGGACAAGATCAGGAGTAGAGATGGTTGATTTCAGACTGAGGTATACAGGATGGAGTACAGGGTACTTATACTACGGAGAACTAGGGTCGAGTATTTACGGTGACAAGTAAACAGCCCAAAGGGCGGACAAGGGATAACCGGCGTTGGGACTAGATCAGGTCCGATGAAAATAAGTAAGGTCCGGAGAAAATACTACAAGGTAGAAGATATAAACAGAGCACGGAGAACTCACGGTACTACAGGGTTGACGGAGAAGTGAAGTAACGACTGGATAGGGATTAATGCAAATGGTCGCACTTAGCGGAAGAGTATGTGCGCATCCGGGACCGGAGTGACGCGCAGAGGTCCGAAGTTGAGCTGTAGTGCTGCGATGCGACCGGAGTAACCGGATAAGAGTCCGGAGTTGGACATGGTCTTGACAGTATCCCCCTGTTAGGGGCTGAACCCATGAGGCCCGCCATGAGGCTGCTGTGTGGTCACTTAGGACAATGCAGAGTCCGGAGTCGATTGTCTGAGTGTGAAACAGGGATCTATAAGAACAGACCGGTTTTTTGGTTTCCACCCCCAACTTCCCCACTCTCTTTCTACCATGTCTGCACCCACACAAACTACCACCCCCACTGCCAGCATGACCGGATCCAGGGACTGGACCAGAGTGAAGACGGAGGAGCTCCAGGCCCTGACGGACGACGAAGATGAGGTGGCGAACGTGAAGAGGGTGGAAAAAAGGTGTCACAAACAGGCGAAGGCGGAGGTGGAGGAACGAGCACGCCAGGAGCGTGAAGAGACAGCGAGGCGGGCGCGTGAAGAGGCGGAGAGGAAAGCAAGGGCGGAGGCGGAGCGGAAGGCCAAGGAGGAGGCGGAGAAGAAGGCTCGCGAGGAGTTTGCAAAGCTCCAAGCAGAGCGCCAGCGCATCCTCGAGGAGAAGGCACGCCTGATGGCAGAGGACAAACGCAAGGCAGAGGTGGCTGCGGGGAAGCAGAAGGCAGGAGAGCCGGCGAAGAAGAGGGCAAGAGAGGAGCCGGTCGCCAGCCCTAGCGGCGTGCAAGTCGTTGATCTCCAGTAAGCAAATTCTTTTTCTTTTGTTTTCGCTTTTGCTGACTTCATTGATTAAGCTGTGTGCGTTGCGCCAAGTTCGGGGTGCAGTGTGTGCAAGACCCGGAGAAGCCCAAACAGCATGCCTGCAAGAGGTGCGCCGGTCTCAAGGAGAAGTGTGAGCAGGCGGAGGTTGAGACCGGGGGATCCGGGTCCGGCATGGACAAGGCCAAGGCCAAGGCCGTCGCAACGTCGCCACGAGGCGGCGAAAAACGAAAGAAGGTCAAGAAGTCGGCGGCCGTCGTTGTCGACGATGAAATCCAAGAGGTGGCGGGGCCATCGAAGTCCGTGTCCGGAGGGTCCGGGAACCAAGCATTCCTGGACCGGATGGATCGACTCGTGGAGTCGATGGGGGAGTTAACCGGAGAGGTGCGCCAGATGAGGCAAGCACAGTGTGCGGTGGCACGATCCAATGACCGGGTGGGCCGCACCCTCGAGATGTTTCTCGAGGAGTGCCACTGGTTCAATGGACTGCACAATGAGCCGGGGACGGACCCGGAGAGCGACGAGGAGGTGGATCCGGAGGAGATCGACCGGGAGGTCGAAGACCTCGAGCAGGAGATGGAGAAGGCTGGCAACGAGTTGCTGTCGCACCACGCCCCTCCCCGCGCGTGAACTGGTCTGGTCAGGACTTTGTAAATAAAATGTAATTAGTATTGCTTTTGTTTATAAGGAAAAGTGCCTTGAGTTTTAGTGAGTGATATTACATGAGACAGAGTGAAACAGATAAAGGAAACAGACAAGAGAAACAGAGAGCGAGAGTAATATTACATGGACACAAGTGGTCTGGGTTTGTCCAGGTACCGGACATGGTAATCTTCTAGTAGCTCCGTAGCGTTGCCTAGTTCAGTGGCGAGAAGCCAAGATGTTTCTTTGTCAGTCCCTTCATAACCGGACCAATGTACCAAGTACAAGAGTTTGCATGTTTTATGGCGGCGGTCAACCTTGGAGTCGAGGATCTCGGAGATCTCGAACTCCGGTTCGCCATCCACCTCGACTGGTGGTGGCGGAGGCTGTATCCGGTCCGGTATGGTGTTGGGTATGGCCGGTTCAAGTTGGGAGACATGGAAGACGGGATGAATGGCGCGCATGGAATCTGGAAGGCGTAGTGTAAAAGAGAGAGGGCCTACTTGTGCTATGATAGTGTAGGGCCCAAGATTCTTTTCTGATAGCTTTTTGGATGGTCGAGTAGACCGGAAGTATTTGGCTTTCACGTATACTTGATCGCCTACTTTGAAGTCCGGTGCCGGAGTATGTTTGGCATCAGCCGGACCTTGGTAGCGAAGTTGTGCGTTGGCCATTTCTTCACGAAGGTATTGGTGCAGTGACTCGAGGTTGACTGCGTAATCACGAGCCCGTGCGGAGGTCATATCTCATTCTGGGTAAACGGAGATGTTAGGGTGGTAACCTTTGTTGGCAAAGAAGGGTGAAACTCCGGTAGTAGCACTAGGTGCATTGTTGTATGCGAACTCCGCCAAGGGGAGTAGGTCCACCCAGTTGTCCTGCTGGTAGTTGCAGTAGATCCGGAGGTACTGTTCAAGAGTCTGGTTGGAGCGCTCAGTCTGGCCATCACCCTCTGGGTGGTAACCAGAGGTGAAGTGGAGGTGCATGTTGAGGGCCTTTCCGAGTGACCGGAAAAAGTGAGAGACAAACTCTGTACCGCGATCTGAGGTGACATGGGCGGGAACACCGTGCTTGGAGAATACATGGAGCAGGAAGAGTTTTGCAAGCTCCGGGCTAGTGATGGTGTCATGAGTAGGGATGAAAATGGCTTGTTTAGAAAGCCTGTCTACCATGACCAGGATGGCGGTAAAGCCAGTAGATGAAGGGAGTTGCTCTATGAAGTCCATTGAGATGGAGTTCCAAGGCTTCTCCGGTACAGGGAGCTGTTTCAGCAAGCCGTAGGGTCTATGGCGCGGTGTCTTAGCTCTTGCGCAGGAGGTACAGGACCGGACGTAGTCTTTGACGAAGGTCCTGAGACCGGGCCAAGTATATTCACGCCGGATTAGTTCTAGAGTCCGGTTTTGCCCAAAGTGACCAGTGAGTGGGTGATCGTGTCAATACCGGAGTACCCGGAGACGGAGATCATCCAAGTCCGGTGTGCGCCTAAGTGAGGGAAGAGGTCAGAACAACCAACAACCAACACCAAATGACAGCAATATGCAAGTGGTGGTCTTCCTTTGCGTTTCTGGTATTTAATCTCCTCAGGGGGATGTGCTGCATGCCTTCAGGCAGGATGCAGGAGGGAAGGGAAGGGCTTCTGATGGGGATGATATGGACTGGGGATGGTATTGACTCCTCTTTAGCCTACCACAGTGGTTAGGAAGAGTCCTGGGATAGAAAAGTGATGATAGATTGATGACAGGGGTGTAACAGCAGTGGTGGAGCAACAGGGAAGCAAGGGGACAGTTCCTGCTTCAAAAATGCGATGGACAGTGATGGGATAGAGTGGACAGAGATGCTAGACTGCGCTTCAGCCTAGAGAAATGATCAGATACAAGATATATCTGATAAACAGCAATATAGGAGCTTTAGGCCAGCACTGAGTGACCTACAAGTCCAAAGACAAAGAGGGAGCTTATAGATAGTGAGGGAGAGTGAATGTGGTCGCTTTATTGAGGGGGAAGCAGACACTTCCTTGCAGCCTTTGGCTGCTGGTTTATATACAGGAGGGGCTGTGGCCCTGTAAGCACAAATGACTAAGTGCTTGGTAAGAGATTGGTAAGAAATTGGTAAGCGATTGATAAGCAGTGTAATCAGGCTGAGTCATCGATGGGGAGAGCCTGAACAAGCTGCTGAGCCAAGGGAAAGAGCAAAAACATAGGTAAAAAGGGGTGTATAACCAAGAATATGGAAAAATCATTGCATGGGGCCCAAAAGAGAGGGGGGGAAAGCATGGGATGAGTAGATCAAAGCTAAATGAGCATATGCAATGACATAATGCATATGAATCATAGGGGCATGAGTCATGAATTGATAAGCAGCATGATAAGCATGATTTGAAGGATGATTGGTAAGTGATTGGTAAGGGGAGTAATGGGGATTAGTAATGCCAAGAGGGGATGAATAATGTGCAGCAGAGTGAGTCAGAGTGAGCCAGAGTGACTCTGTGTGACTCAGACAGAAGGGAAGCACAACCTGTGATTTATTGAACTTTAGATCTGGAGATGAGCTTCTGAAGCAGTGCCACTGATGGGAGTGGCTGGGGGATAATAAAAGAATTGATCCGACCAGAAGAGCAGTGTCAGGGGGCCTGGAATGACAAGTAGAGTCACAGCTGGTCACAGAGTGTCACAAATCCCTTGGATTGAGCTTCTGTAGAGCAAAAATGCGAAATTTGGTGCTCCCGAAGTGCAGTCTTCCCTTGAGCAGTAAGGGGAATGTTCTGTACTCTATTAGGGCTCCTAAGAAGGGTTCTAGAGCACTGTTTCATTTGTGTTTGTTGCGGGATAGCAGGGAAGAGAATCGCAAGTAGCGGATTCGACGTGTCCAGGGAAGCGAGATGAATGATAGAGGGAGATGGATGTGACAGGACTCTGGGATGAAAGGACCATATGCAGAGGACTCAGGAGACACAGAGACGACCAGGTATGAATTTTCAAGTCTAATGATAGACTTGAGATGACCAAAGTATGTGCGCGACGCAGGACTGACGAGGAGAACGTGCTGACCGAGAACGAGAGGGACTGAGGGAGAAGGCTGGGAAGATATGTACCAGACAGTACACAGGAGCTCAGGGAGAGGCTGTCCCAAGAGCAGGACATAGTTGAGGTCTGCTGCAATAGCGGAGAAACGTTCCAGAGAAAATGCAGACTCCATAGTGAGTGATGAAGCAGGTGTCTGGATTGCGGGTGGAATATCTCCGTGGGAAATGAACGGATTTACGTCGGAACTTGACAGGCAGATAGACCACGGTCTAGGCTCCATGATGGTATAGTCACATGATTGATAGCTTCAAAAATGGCGGAGCTATTCAAAATATCGGAATACCGGCACTGGGTGCCTAAATTTGACATTTGGGCGCTAAAAATGATTCTTCCTTTTCTCCTTTGTTTCTCTATCGTTTCTTCTGCTTCTTTGGTTGTTCTGGTATGGGAGTTGGACTGCAGTAGGTTGCATTCCTCTCTCATACTGAAATGATCATCAATCCTTGGATTCTTCTGCTTCTTGGCGGTTCTTGTGCGAGGGATGACTGCCAGACGATGGCATTCATCTCTTGCTCCAGGATAGTCATTCTTGTGCGATAGATGGCTATGACAAGCTTGTATTCATTCTTTGCATAAGGATAGTCTTGACTTTGCGTGATATGGATAGTGAGGACTGTCTGTATCCCTCAAGTCGGGACAATCTTTCAACAGATCTTGGGTGTGCGTTCTTCGCATTAGTTTCATCAGCTAACTTTCTCCATGTCCACAGTACCAAACATGTTTGGTGCGTGACATCGGTACGTATATACGACCGTCTAGTCGAAGGAATCCAGCTTCGTCAGTGGACCAGCGAGAGTCCGGTGGATCTGCGAGGTGGACCTGGGCAATGGGATCAGAGGGTAGTGCAGAAAGGATGTCGCTGTGGAGTGTTTCCACGTCCATGATTGCGACTGCACGGAGAACCAGAAACTCTAAATAAGTAGCGCGAAGAGAGTTAGAGAGCTGTTCTTGAGTGAACACCGGCCTAAGATTTTGGGCATTAACCCGGGCATAGCCACTATCCCCCTCTTTGGGGTAGACGTCCCATCGTCTAGTGAGGGCGTCCGGCTTGGCACCAAGTTTCCCGGGACGGAAACGAATGACAAGATTAAATTGAGATAAAAATTCAGACCACCGGGCTTGCTGGCGGGAGAGGACTTTTGAGGTGGAGAAGTACTCGAGGTTTTTGTGGTCCATGACGACGTCTATAGGGGAGGCGGAGCCTTCGAGGTAATGGCGCCAGTTCCGGAATGCTTCGAAGATAGCAAGCAATTCCTTATCGTGGGTGTCGTAGTTCAACTCCGGAGCAGTCAAGGTCTGGGAGTAGTACGCGACTGGACGGATCTCTCCGTCGGCGCAGGTAATGGACAAGATGCCAGCGACGGCGTAGTCAGAGGCGTCGGTTTCCACAATGATAGGGGTATCCGGAATGAAGTGGGTGAGGATAGGTGCAGTGGTGAAGGCATGCTTCAGCGCGTTGAAGGAGCGTCGACAGTCGTTGGAGAAGTTCCAAGGAGCGTCTTTCTGGGTGAGCCGGGTAAGAGGGACCACGATGTCGGAGTAGTTGAATATGAACCGGCGGTAGAAATTGGCAAAGCCCAAGAAGGACTGGATGTCCTTTACCTTTCGAGGTTCAGGCCAGTCGGAGATGGTTTGGATCTTGTCCGGAGACATAGTCAAACCGTCCGGAGAGAGGCGATAGCCAAGGTACTCTACCGAGTCCGAGTGGAACTCACATTTCTCCGGTTTGGCAAAGAGGCCATGCAACCGGAGTCAGCGGAGAACTTCCCGGACGTGCTGCTGGTGGGACTCCATATCCTCGGCGTAGATTAGGATGTCGTCGAGGTACACGACGACGCAGACGTCTAACATGTTAGCGAAGATGGTGTTGACAAAGCGCTGGAAGGCTGCAGGGGCGTTAGTGAGGCCAAAGGGCATTACTAACCACTCGTAGGACCCATAGTGCGTATGGAAGGCGGTCTTCCACTCGTCGCCTGGAGCAATCCGGACTAGATGGTACGCGTGCCGGAGATTGATCTTTGAATAGATTTTAGCACGGCTAGGTGAGTCCAAAAGATCAGAGATTAGGGGGAGTGGATAGTGATCCTTTTTAGTGATTTTGTTTAGACCTCGGAAGTCAACACAGAGGCAGAGTGAGCCATCCTTCTTTTTTACGAAGAGGACCGGAGCAGCATGGGAGGAAGCGGTAGGACGGATGAAACCTGTATTTAGATTCTCGTCGATGAAAGTCCAGAGAGCGGAGAGCTCGACCGGAGACAGTGAGTAGAGAGTTCCCAAAGGTGGAGAGGTACCTTCTTCAAGGTTGATCTTTAGATCGTACTCACGATGCGGGGGAAGTTGAGAGGCCTTTGCCTTACTGAACACGTCCGCATAATCGCGATACTCTGGAGGAACTATGTCCAAGTCCGGCAGAGTAGAGGCGGAGGAAGAACGGGCCTTTGCTGAGTCAGAGGGGCGCAGCTGAAGTTGGTATTTGGTGGATCCCTCTAACTTGCATGCACGCACGAATGTGGCTGCATTAATCAGAGAGATGTGCAGAGGGGTGCAAACCGGAGTGTTGACAGATGGCGCTAGGCCGGGGTCAGATTGGCTGGAGAGGCCGGAGACAGGGTTACTGGACTGAACCGGAGAGGGAGTCGACGGGGGCACTGGCAAACTTTCTGCAAATGTTCGGAATGTTAAGCTGCTCAATACCCAGTCAATCAACAGATTGTAGCGGGTGAGCCAGTTATGTCCGAGAACAATTTTGCATTCAGAATCCAGCGGAGCAAGGTAGAAGGTCATAGGGGTGACATCACCGGATGCGGGGAATTTCACTGATATATCGACAGCTTGAGTGATTACAAAGTTTGATGTACCATCAAAGAGCCGGAGAGTAATCGGAGGAACGGAGTAAGTGGAGAGAGAGTGTCCGAGAGCATATTTGGTATCTACAAAGCAGTGCGTGGAACCGGAGTCCACAAGCGCACGGAGTTCTGGTAAATTGTAAGACAAGAGGAAAACATGGGGCATAAGAGAGTGAGGATCGTAAAGAGCGGACGCGTTGAGGCGGGCCTCCTTGGGTGCACTTCCAGAGTCAACGCAGCTCACCGGTTGTGCAGAGGGCCGGGAGCTGCTTACTCTTTTTTTGACTCGGAGTTGGCACCCGAGTTAGTAGAGTCCGTCTTACCAGACTCCGCAGCGATGGCCGCAGCGCGAGCTTTGGCCTTTTTGGTCTTTTTGGGACAGTTGTCCGCAAAATGACCGGTACCTCCGCAGAACATGCAGAGGTTGTTGTCTAGTCGCCGCTTTCGCTCATTGGCGGTGAGCTTTCCATCCTTACCAAGCTTGTTGGTGAGGTCCGGTCTGGTGGAACCGGAAGAGGATGGGTTGCTGGTCGTTTTGGATGACCCAGCAGTGGCGGAGCTAGAGGTGTTGCCGGACTTGGATTTCTCCTTGCCGGACTTGGGTGAGTTGCCTCCGGAGTCGGAGGTCTTAGCTGGGGACGAGGTGGACTGACTCTTTGTGGTACGAGCAATCTCGTCTTTGCGCTCCCAGTAGCGCGCATCGATCTCCTGGCATAGTGCCCGTAGTCCATGGAGAGTCAGGGGCTTGCCGACTCGAGCAATCTCGTCTTTCAGACGATCCGGAAGTCCGGAGTAGAACAGGCGGCGGAGCACGCCATCCCCGTAGTCCTGGACCTGGGAGGCGAGTCAGTTGAAGTCCACAATATACCGCGTAACGCGGTGTGCGTCCTTCATCCGGAGGTGTTCAAGCTGGTGCTCGGCATCGGCGATGGGGTCGTGAGGTCCAAACGTACTCTGTAGTTCGGCGACGAAATGGACCCAGCTATCCATCCAGTGCGGACAGTCAGCCGGATCGCCGGAGTTCAGGAGATCCAGTTCGAACCATTCTAAGGTCATCCCTTTTAGATATGACTGGGTGAAAGTTACCTTTGCCCTGTCAAGGCGGAATGCCTTGGCTCGATCCTGGAAGCAGAGTTCGCACTGGACCAAGAAGGTCCTGAGCTTTTTGGGGTCCGTACCATCGAAGGTGTCCGGTTCACAGACTTTGGCATGGGAGGAGGAGGACTCGTTGGTCCGGCGGGAAGAGCAGGAGAGGCGATTGACGGTGATGGCTAGATTGTGGAAAACAGCTAGACCAGGGTCTAGCTCTTCCGGGGCATTGACAAACTCGTTGTTGTCGTTGTTGTCATTGTCGCCATCTCCGGGGTCGTCCGGATCATCTCCGGGACCATCCTCAGGGCCGAACCATTGGAATCGACCGGGTTTGCAACACTCCGGAGTGGAGTCGCGATGGTAGGGGAAGCCGTCACCGGGAACGGATCCACGGTGACCAGGGTCTGCAGAACCACGAAGGCTCTGAGACGCAGCGTCGCGATGCGGAGTCATCGACACTACTGGGCTTCGAGCTGTGAAACTCCTAAATTGGCTTACAGAAGCCAGAGGTTGCCTGCGGTTAGACAGGGCTTGTTGGGCAGCGGATAGGTGGAGGTCGTCTACTGCACCTGCTTCCTCAGCAAGTGCTGCAGCGGTACGAGCGCGAGAGCACGTGGTCATAGTCATAAGGAAACTGGACAGGATATGCATACGAGGTTTGGGACAGTGAACCCACACAAGTGCAAGTCTGAAATACTGTCAAGTCCGGGTCTACTCTGGTAGGGGGTCTGGTCAGGTCCGGACGGAAATGGACGAAGGGAGAGGGCAGAGGGCTGGACAAGAGATTAGTCTGGCCGAAGTTGGTGACCGTTTGGATTCAACGACTAAGGACAATGAGCATTGATCCATTGTGTAGGTTCCAGTCAAGAAGGGGAGACAGAGACAGAGACAGAGACGGACAAGATCAGGAGTAGAGACTATGGTTGATTTCAGACTGAGGTATACAGGATGGAGTACAGGGTACTTATACTACGGAGAACTAGGGTCGAGTATTTACGGTGACAAGTAAACAGCCCAAAGGGCAGACAAGGGATAACCGGCGTTGGGACTAGATCAGGTCCGATGAAAATAAGTAAGGTCCGGAGAAAATACTACAAGGTAGAAGATATAAACAGAGCACGGAGAACTCACGGTACTACAGGGTTGATGGAGAAGTGAAGTAACAACTGGATAGGGATTAATGCAAAGGGTCGCGCTTAGCGGAAGAGTATGTGCGCATCCGGGACCGGAGTGATGCTGTAGGGGGTGAGTCCCTTGAAGGCGCGAAAATGGGTGTCCGCCCAAGGAGACCTGGTCTGGCTTGACTAGGGGAGCTAAGGAGAATAGAGCGCAGGAGCGCACTCGGAGGTTCCGGGAGTCGAGAGAGCAGAGTAGGGGTGAGGAGCGCAGCAAAAATGCGCAGGGAGTGCGCGACTAGGGAGTAGGGAGGTTGCCTAGTGTGTGTAGACACGCGCTAGGGAGAGCTGGGAATAGCAGGATCCACCGGAAATCATCAGAGCACCGAATAGGGTCATCTAGGGTCGTCAGAAAACAAAGAGAGGGCGGCAGGACACGAGGGAAACGACAGAGAAACACCAGAAACGACAGAACTCGCACTTAGACACTCAGATGGGGGCAGAAAGGAAACTTCTTATTTTTGTGAGGACTAGGGCTATATACTGAAGCCTAATCCAGGGGGAAGGGTACAAGCGACCCGAAGAGAAGGAGAGAGGATGACAGCACTAAGAGGGAACGTAATACTAACATAATGACAGCTGTCAGGGATGCTAAAGCGAGGGGAAAGGCTGAGGGACACAAGGGCAGAAGCTAAAGTGACAGGAAGAGAAGTGGAGAGCAAACCCTATGTAGTGCGACCCTATGCAGTGCGATGCGACCCTATGCAGTGCGATGCGGCCCTATGCAGCGCGATGCGGCCCTATGCAGCGCGATGCGGCCCTATGCAGCGTGATGCGGCCCTATGCAGCGCGATGCGGCCCTATGCAGCGCGATGCGGCCCTATGCAGCGCGATGCGGCCCTATGCAGTGAGACCCTATGCAGGAGAGTGACCCGACCTGATGCAACACAACCCAATGCAATGCGACCTGATGCAATGTGACCCTATGCAGTGAGACCCTACACAGGAGAGTGACCCAACACAATGCAGTGTGACCCGATGCGATGTAGTGCGACCCGATGCGATGTAGTAGTGCGACTCGATGCTACTCCAAGTGACTGAGACAGTCAGGAAGGGATAGGGATGAGCTACGCATGCAGGACCTTCGCAGGGCCCTATCAGGTGTACCAAGCTGCGCATTGGAGAGCTCTCGTGTGGGTAGGGTGCGGGTGGCTGTGCTGAGTAGCGTGGACTAGTCCAAACAGACCCGAAGCTATTCCGAGTGATCGCGACGCTCGCAGGAAGAGATAGGGAATAGCTACTCATGTGGGACCTTCGCAGGACCCTATTGGGTGTACCAAGCTGCGCATTGGAGAGCTCTCGTGCGGGTTGGGTGCGGGTGGTTGTGCTGAGTAGTGCGGACTAGTCCAAACAGACCCGAAGCTATTCCGAGTGATCGTGACGCTTGCAGGAAGAGATAGGGAATAGCTACTCATGTGGGACCTTCGCAGGACCCTATTGGGTGTAAGCTGCGCATTGGAGAGCTCTCGTGCGGGTTGGGTGCGGGTGGCTGTGCTGAGTAGCACGAACAAGTTCGGGTGAATATTGATCGGTATATGTGCACCTAGAGACGCATGCGTCTCTACAACGTGCAGAGGTCCGGAGTTGAGCTGTAGTGCTGCGATGTGACCAGAGTAACCGGATAAGAGTCCGGAGTTGGACATGGTCTTGACACTTGGCATGGCCACATTCTATTTTCGGAATTGGTAGGATATTTGGAAGTTTTTGTTATTTTTATTTATTTTCAATTGGTGTCTGATTTAGGAAATTGGTGACCGATTCCTGCCATATTCTGATTGCCGTGGTATGGGCTCCCGGGATAGGTCAATACATATTCTGGCATATCTTCCTTTCTTTTCTCCTCAGTTCAGTCCCCTCCATGGCTAATCCTGTGTCATATCCGACCAACTATGAGCTTTCTCAACGTGTTGCTGGATACATGTGACGGCGCTTTTGTTCCTTGGCATTCCTGGACTCACTCCCCGCGGCACCTCCCATTCCTCTTGATCTCCCTGTTGACCTTTCGGTTGGGATGCATCAAATGGTGGCCACTTTGGTCACTGCATATCAAAATTGTGGTATGTATTTCCAATATCTATTTGACAAGGTACCTATGTGTTTCCAGTTGAATCTGGCGTGGACCTCTTGAGACTGGCGGAGGCATTGGCAGCAATGGAGCCTGGTACCAATATGTATAGGGAACAGTCCTTTCTTTCCAAGTTCACTCCAACACTCTCTGGTGTCCTGGATGAACCCTCTATTATTTTGGGGGAGGGTGGGACCATAGCACTCTGGTATCTCCCTGGTGCCCTGACACACCCAACACATGTATGCCCCAATACTGCCTATTTTTGACCATGTTCATTAATAAATTCAGGCAAATATTCTGCAGGCTTTAAGTCCACTTCGTACACAACTGGCCAGCAGTATAACTGGGCGGACCTGGCAAACAGAACTGCGGTATTTTAATAGGGAAGATAGGCAAGTGACCGGTGTCATGCAACAAACGTGTTTGGTACTGTGGACATGGAGAAAGTTAGCTGATGAAACTAATGCGAAGAATGCACACCCAAGATCTGTTGA
The DNA here is from genome assembly GCA_037178675.1 of Scleroderma bovista. NCBI lineage: Eukaryota > Fungi > Basidiomycota > Agaricomycetes > Boletales > Sclerodermataceae > Scleroderma > Scleroderma bovista. The sequence continues at coordinate 16,554 of JAYMGJ010000599.1, forward strand.
AAGATTGTCCCAACTTGAGGGATACAGACAGCCCTCGCTATCCATATCACGCAAAGTCAAGACTATCCTTATGCGAAGAATGAATACAAGCTCGTTGTAGCCATCTATTGCATGAGAATGACTATCCTGATGCGAGAGATGAATGCCAACGCTGACAGTCATCTATCACATGAGAACCGCCAAGAAGCAGAAGAATCCAAAGATTGATGATCATTTCAGTATGAGAGAGGAATGCAACCTACTGCAGTCCAACTCCCATACCAGAACAACCAAAGAAGCAGAAGAAACAATAGAGAAATGAAGTAGAAAAGGAAGAATCATTTTTAGCGCCCAAATGTCAAATTTAGGCACCCAGTGCCAGCATTCCGATATTTTGAATAGCTCCGCCATTTTTGAAGCTATCAATCATGTGACTATGCCATCATGGAGCCTAGACCATGGTCTATCTGCCTGTCAAGTTCCGACATAAATCTATTTATTTCCCACGGAGATATTCCACCCGCAATCCAGACACCCACTTCATCACTCACTATGGAGTCTGCATTTTCCCTGGAATGTTTCTCCGCTATTGCAGCAGACCTCAACTATGTCCTGCTCTTGGGACAGCCTCTCCCTGAGCTCCTGTGTACTGTATGGTACATATCTTCTCAGCCTGCTCCCTCAGTCCCTCTCGTTCTCAGTCAGCATGTTCTCCTCGTCAGTCCTGTGTTGTGCACGTACTTTGGTCGTCTCAAGTCTATTGTTAGACTTGAAAATTCATACCTGGTCGTCTCTGTGTCTCCTGAGTCCTCTGCATATGGTCCTTTCATCCCAGAGTCCTGTCACATCCATCTCCTTCTATCATTCATCTTGCTTCCCTGGACATGTCGAATCCGCTATTCACGTTTCACTTCCCTGCTATCCCACAGCAAACACAAATGAAACAGTGCTCTAGAACCCTTCTTAGGAGCCCTAATAGAGTACAGAACCTTCCCCTTACTGCTCAAGGGAAGACTGCACTTCGGGAGCACCAAATTTCGTGTTTTTGCTCTACAGAAGCTCAACCCAAGGGATTTGTGACACTCTGTGACCAGCTGTGACTCTACTTGTCATTCCAGGCCCCCTGACACTGCTCTTCTGGTCGGATCAATTCTTTTATTATCCCCCAGCCACTCCCATCAGTGGCACTGCTTCAGAAGCTCATCTCCAGATCTAAAGTTCAATAAATCACAGGTTGTGCTTCCCTTCTGTCTGAGTCACACAGAGTCACTCTGGCTCACTCTGACTCACTCTGCTGCACATTATTCATCCCCTCTTGGCATTACTAATCCCCATTACTCCCCTTACCAATCACTTACCAATCATCCTTCAAATCATGCTTATCATGCTGCTTATCAATTCATGACTCATGCCCCTATGATTCATATGCATTATGTCATTGCATATGCTCATTTAGCTTTGATCTACTCATCCCATGCTTTCCCCCCCTCTCTTTTGGGCCCCATGCAATGATTTTTCCATATTCTTGATTATGCACCCCTTTTTACCTATGTTTTTGCTCTTTCCCTTGGCTCAGCAGCTTGTTCAGGCTCTCCCCATCGATGACTCAGCCTGATTACACTGCTTATCAATCGCTTACCAATTTCTTACCAATCTCTTACCAAGCACTTAGTCATTTGTGCTTACAGGGCCACAGCCCCTCCTGTATATAAACCAGCAGCCAAAGGCTGCAAGGAAGTGTCTGCTTCCCCCTCAATAAAGCGACCACATTCACTCTCCCTCACTGTCTATAAGCTCTATCTCTGTCTTTGGACTTGTAGGTCACCCAGTGCTGGCCTAAAGCTCCTATATTGTTGTTTATCAGATATATCTTGTATCTGATCATTTCTCTAGGCTGAAGCGCAGTCTAGCATCTCTGTCCACTCCATCCCATCACTGTCCATCGCATTCTTGAAGCAGGAACTGTCCCCTTGCTTCCCTGTTGCTCCATCACTGCTGTTACACCCCTATCATCAATCTATCATCGCTCTTCTATCCCAGGACTCTTCCTAACCACTGTGGTAGGTTGAAGAAGAGTCAATACCATCCCCAGTCACATATCATCCCCATCAGAAGCCCTTCCCTTCCCTCCTGCATCCTGCCTGAAGGCATGCAGCACCTTCCCCTGTGGAGATTAAATACCAGAACCGCAAAGGAAGACCACCACTCGCATATTGCTGTCATTTGGTGTTGGTTGTTGGTTGTTCTGACCTCTTCCCTCACTTAGGTGCACACCGGGTGTCTGGAGTTATCTCCTGCAAGGCACCAGATGGGTCATTATGTGGGTATATATCTATTATCGGATGCACCTACTCATCATTCCATATTCAGCATGAGAATGCCTCTATATCAGCGGACCTTAACACACCCGCGGGATTTCAGTGGCTGCAAGATATGATATATCCTTCTGCCATTGTATTGGGTGCGTTGTCGATTATGCATCCACAGCTCTATGAGGACGGTATGCAAGGAATGAGTACATTGGAGGATTGGTCTTCTAACCAATATTTCCCTTATCGCCAATCGGTCGACCCCACTTCACCGTGACCCCCAGTCATGTGCCAGCTGGTACGACGTCATCATCAATGTTGGGGAATACACCAATTGTGTAATGGCCATCCCCACCCTTGGCATTGAGCTAGTCTATAAGCCAGGTACCATGGTTGCATTCTCTGGGAGGCTCCTCCAGCATGGGGTTAATGCTGTTGAAGGAAACCGGTATTGTTTGACTTACTATATGAGGGATAATATCCATCAGTGGGCACATGTTCCATGGTGTGCCGACTGGATGAGGATCAATGGTGTGGAGCATTTGTTGAGGGCTACTGTAGTGTAAATACATGAAGGTACTTGTAGAAATATGATTGTCATAGAAAAATTACTAAAAAATCTTAAAATATGGTCGCAACTTACTTAGTGACTTATCTTGTGCTCTGGCTGTCTGGAAGTGAGCCATTCTGCCGCGGCTGCTTTGAGGCAACATCTCCTGAGCATTCATTAACTTACCCATCTGCATATTTGGGTACATCAATAGTGTCCCCGGGACCTTTATAGATAAATCATTATTGTACCATACCTTAGGCACCAATCCCATGCCGCAGCTTGGTCTTATACCAGATTCCAGCCCACCCCTCATTCCTGGGATTGCAAGATATGGGCTCATCCCTATTAGACAGTAAATTTAATATCAGCCCACCTATTATACTTGAAGCTGTAAACTATAGGCCCTCTTGTATGGTAGGGGACAGTATATTTGTTGCCTACCCATGACACACAGGATTGTGGAATTACATTTGGGCTTACTTGTATCCCATTGCAACAATCAGTTTTCAGCCCACTGGTACTACTCTGCATTAATGTATGCGGGCTCACCTGTTTTTTAGGGGACACAATTATTTCGGCTGACCCGATATACACAGGACCATATAAAAACAGCCCATTGGTGTCATATGGGATGATTAAATTTTGAATGGGCTCACCTGTATCCAATTGGAACAATGAATTCTCAGCCCACTCGTGCTACCTGTGTCAATGTATGTGGGCTCATGTGTTTTTCAGGGGACAGCATTCCCTCAGCTGACCCGTGTCACATGGTACCATACAATAACAGCCCTATCATACACCATGTGGACATGCATATCACAGCCCACTCGTGCTACACAACAGCAAAGAATATGTGCCTGCCAAAACTGTAGGGGACAGTGGTATGTGGGCTGACCTATAGCATAGGGACAGTATATACACAGCCCACCCGTGTTATACAGGATGATTAAATTATACATGGGCTCACCTGTATCACATTGGAACAAGCCACTATCAGCTCACTTGTACTACTCGGTGTCATTATATACAAGGCTCACCTGTTTGTTAGGGTACAGTAGTAATCTGGCTGACCCGTATCTATGGGTCCCTATAATAACTGCCCATCCATTTTACATGGGGTGGTGTAATATCACCATCCCCCTATAAGAAGGATGATGGAATAATATATGGGCTTACGTGGAGCTCATTGGCACAAATATTAGTGTGCTACTATGGAACATGGGCCCACCAAGCCTGCCTTTATTCCACCCGCAGTAATAAACTGTGGTGGGTAATCCATAGTTCTGGAACTGAATAGCCAACTAGTAGTGATAAACCTGTGGTAGTAATTTGTTGTGATTAATTGAGATAGCCAAATGCCTGATGTTCAACCACTCCTGGTTTCCTGTGGTCTTCCTGTGGCGGCATTGATAAAGGAATTTCTTGTCTACTACTGAGAGTAAAGGCCAAGTAGGTTTTCCATCTCTGTTGGAATCCATAGTGGTTGGTGGTCAACCAACAGGAGGTAGTGGTTGTCACCCAGGGTTGGCAGTAAACCCATGGTAGTGAAGCCAGTGCTGCTGACAGTGGTGGGATCACCCCTTATTGTATGTTCTGGTACTTCTCCCGCAGTAGATCACTCGGTAAATATCCAACCCACTGTAATCCATCTGTGGTAGTAGAGCCAGTACTGCTAGCCCACGCATTACCTTTGCATTCCAGTAAATCCATTAATGCGCATTTGTAGTGAAAGTCATGGTGGTCAACCTGGTGGCCTCAACCTAGTAAGTTAACCTGCGGTATGTCATCCTGTCCACCCGGTAGGATAGCCCTTGACAGGTTTGGTTGGATCACCCCTTACTATATGTACTGTTACTGGTCTTCTCTACTCAACCAATTACCTAGTGAATTTATTAATGTACATTGGTAGTGAAAGCCATGGAGACCGGGTTGACCGGAAGTATCAGTCAACCCGCGGTAAGTCAACCTGCGGTAGGTGGTAGGTCATCCCCCTGTAATCCATCCATAGTAGGACAGCCCTTGGCAGAGTTGGTTGGATCACCACTTACTAGATGTACTGGTAGTGTCTTCTATGGCCAAACAATTACCTTTGCATTTCAGTGAATCTATTAATGTACATTGGTAGTGAAAGCCATGGATTGAAGTTGACCAGGTTTACAGAGGTATTGAGTCAACCCGTGGTAAGGAAACCCGCGGTAGGTAAACCCACGGTAGGTAAACCCACGGTAGGTAAACCTGCGGCAAGTCAATTCTTGATAAGTCAACCCATGGTTTGTCACCCTCTGTGATCCATGGTAGGTCAACCTTTGGCAGGGTCGGGTGGATCACCCCTTCCTAGACATACTGGTACTTGCCTTTTCTAGCCAACCCATTACCTTTGCATTCCAGTCAATCTATTAATGTTCATCGGTTGTTGTCAAAGCCATGGTAGTCAAACTAGTTGACTGGTGGTGAGTCAACCCACGGTAGGTCAACCCGCGGTAGGTCTCCCTGCTTCAATCCATTGGGTAGAACAGGCCCTGGCAGGGTTGGTTGGATCACCCCTTACTAGATGTATTGGTACTTGTCTTTGCTAGCCGACCCATTACCTTTGCATTACAGTAATCCTGGGCTGGTCCATTAATGTGCATGGGAGTAAAATCCTGGCTGGCCCATATGACATGGTGACAACACCAATATCCCCATCTATCACACCTTCTTAAACACCACCATAGCCCACCGAAATCACATGGTGACAATATTGGTGTGTGTAGCCCACCCGTGTTACATTGTAATAGTTAATGCTGGGCTTGTCCTCCACTGGCCCGTGACACACAGCCGATTTTCACCCTCGTCTGACTGTGTTACATGTGACAAAGTAGGTGCATTATGTGAAGGATTACAGTGCAAGCCCTATGGTATGACAATGGTATCAATCTGTTATAGGTTCACTCCTATTTGTCATGCTTGGCACACGACCGGACATTGCCTTTGCCATCATTAAAAATGTCACAATTCATAGCAAATCCTACAGAAGAACACCTCCAGAAGGCACTTCACATAGTGAAGTATTTGGGTTCAACTCCAAACCTTGCACTTCATTTTTCAGGAGGAGCTTCATCATTGGATTGCTATTTAGATTCTGACTGGGCAGGTGATAGCAAAACAGGATGTTCAACCAGTGGTTATGCTATCTTTCTTGGCAATGACTTGGTTAGCTGGCAATCTTGCCAACAACCAACCATGGCTCTGTCTTCAACAGAAGCCAAATGTGTGATTGTGTACAACAGATTCTATGGATTAAATCACTCTTTCAAGAGTGTCATTTATTTCTCAATCACTTCATAATGTTCAGAGATAACAAAGGCACTGTTCATATTGTGCAGAACCCAGTCATGGAAGGACAGTCAAAGCATATTGATATCAAGTATTATTTCCTTCATGAATGCATTGAGAAACAAACTTTCATGCTTGATTATGTTCCTACTGATCAGCAGAAAGCTGACATGATGACCAAGAATCTGACATGGCAGAAATTCCAAGACAATTGCTCGCAACTGAACCTTCTAGAGTTCAAGTCTTAGCAAGGAGGAGTGTTGACAAGAAAGTATTATCTTATCTTATCTAATCTTGGAGATTTCCAGAGATCACAGTTACATGTGATTTGGAGTAGTGTCAACTGGATTACCGGTAGATCACATGACCAGCTCCACAAGATAGCCGGAACTATCACATGCAAGGCACATGTTTAACACATGCTGATGCATGTTGCAGGCACATTTCCAGATAACTATGTTTATGGAAAGTGCACCTACTACATATGGGAATATTGTTAAGACCATGTCCAACTCCAGACTCTTATCCGGTTACTCTGGTCGCATCGCAGTACTACAGCTCAACTCCAGACCTCTGTACGTCACTCCGGTACCAGACGCGCACATACTCTTCTGCTAAGTGTGACCCTTTGCATTAATCCCTATCCAGTCGTTACTTCACCTCTCCGTCAACCCTATAGTACTGTGAGTTCCCCGTGCTCTGTTTATATCTTCTACCTTGTAGTATTTTCTCCGGACCTCACTTATTTTCATTGGACCTGACCTAGTCCCAACTCCAGTTATTCCTTGTCCACCCTTTGGGCTGTTTACTTGTCACCGTAAATACTCGACCCTAGTTCTCCGTAGTATAAGTACCCTGTACTCCATCCTGTATACTTCAGTCTGAAATCAACTTAGTCTCTACTCCTGTACTCTGTCTGTCTCTGTCTCCGTCTCCACCTGACCGGAACCTACACAAGGGATCAATGCTCAATCCTCTTGTTGTTGAATCCAATCGGTCTCAACTCCGGCCGGACTAAACCCCTTGTCCAGCCTCTGCCCTTCTCCTTCGTCCGCTTTCATCTGGACTTGACCGGACCCCCTACCGGAGTAGACCCGGACTTGACAAATATGGTGAAATAGGCAAGAATAATACTTATCTATGCACAGACCATGTACCACAGGTATATATACCCTGTAGGATTCCCTGTAGTTCCTAAGTTCAATACAGTCTCAACTGTTCTCTCATTACTTGCTACTAAAGGTACACTTGTGTCCCTCTGTTGCTGTTGCCCCAGTTTTGTTGCTACAGGTGGATCTGACCACTCTGACTGCTCTGACTGGTCTGGAGTGGCCTGAAGTGCCTGACTGGCCTGACTGCCTAGAGGGTCTGATCACTCTGACTCCTCTGACTGGTCTGGAGTGGCCTGAAGTGTCTGACTGGCCTGACTGTCTGGTGTGTCTGGCCACTCTGACTGGTCTGACTGGTCTGAAGTGTCAAAATGGTCTAACTGACCTGGCAGGTCTTAAATGTCTGACTGACTTACTGTCTGGGGGGTCTGATTGGTCTGATTGGTCTGAACTGGTCTTAAATGTCTGACTGACTTATGGTCTGGGCAGTCTTAAGTGTCTGACTGACTTACTGTCTGGGGGTCTGACTGCTCTGACTGCTCTGGAGTGGTCTGAAATGTCTGATTCCAGAACTCCCAGTCTGATGACAGATGCTCCCAGACTGTTAAGAGACCTAAGTGCTGTCAGAGAAATTGTCACCTTGCTGATGAAGATACCTGACCAACACTATCTACCCTATCCTGAATTGGCTGGGCTGATCCACTACTGTATCAAAATGACATCCTAAGATGTACTTTATGTATATGAGAATGGTAGTTAATGCTTTGTCAAATCCTCATCAATTTCTTGATGCATAGAGCTCAAATAGAATAGGGGAATACAGTCCTTTGCTTGCCCCTAGCTAAGCTTCCACCAGCCCCACGGACATATATCTCACACATATTTACTTCATACATAACCAATTCTGCTGGAGTACTACCTCATATGTAACAAGACATAGCCTTGCTTCGCTGCAGCAATGTAGGAAATGATACTGTACTCAACAGCAGCAACGTGTCCACTGTACCACGCTGTTGCACTGCATCCGCGATCTGTGTCACTGTTGTACTGTAGCCAGATTGTGTAGTTCTGTATTGCAATTGTTGTAAATACACTGTAATCTATGAATGCTAGTGGTCACATCATCAATGCCGTGACCCGCCCATTGCTGGTGGCATCACCATTGTCCCTATTCTTCGTTGCCATAGTTGTTGTCATCTGCCATGGCACTGACCCAGGTGCTAGTGCTGGTGCCACCACCATCATCATTGATGCCGGTGGTGGTGCGTGCTGGCGCTGGGGTTGTTGTCGTCACCAGTGGTCACACCGCGGCGTGCATGACAGTGAGGTGCTGGGGTCAACGACGATGACAGTGGTTGCATCGCAACTCGCAGCGTGCAGTCGTGGTACTGTGAGTTGGTTACCTGGTGGGTGGTTTCAATTATTAGTACATGTGAGTACTTACAACAAAACAAAAATAAAATTGATGGATACATACCACTGTCGTGTCGTTCTGGTGAGTGTGGTCATGTCTTCAAGTGTTCGTCTGTTTGGGCGTACAGTTACACCTATCAAGTTGCGGGTGTGGGTGAGTGTGTAGAGGTCATGTAGTAATAATAATTAATTAATGAAAAGAGAAAAAAAAAACAGACAGACAGGGGGGCAGTCGAAGCAGACAGAGTGGTGGCGGCTGGCATAACTGCCATCCATCATGGTTGTTGGGGCTCCACCACCAAGCCTTCAGAAACAGGCCTGCCTAGCAGACAATGCTGTCATGTTCATAGTCATTGTCATCAAGGTGGTCGTGGTTGTTACCATTGTTGTTGGTGGGGCCTGGGGCTGGGCATTTGGTGCAGGTGTGGGCGCGGGTACGGGTTCTGCGGTCATGGGCATGGTTGTTAATGCGGTCACGGTTGCGATCATTGTGGTGGTGCTGGTGTTGGTGCTAGCCGCAGGTGTGGGTGTGGGTGCGGGTGCTGTGGTTGTGGTACTAGTGCTGGCCACAGGTGCAGGTGGCCCATCATTGTGCCTTGTCATCCAGGTTGTCGTTCTCAGCGAGTGCGCACAGGTTGTGGTTGTGGTTGTGGTTGTGGTTGTGGTTGTGGTTGTGGTTGTGGTTGTGGTTGTGGTCATGGTCGTCATTTTTGCAGTTGTCGTCATGGTGGTGGGTGGCCATGTCGTCATCATTGTCAGGGTACTATGGAGCATCCATCGCTTCACATTGGTGGGCTGCCATGTGAATCTGTCTTCAATTGATTCGAACTGAACATTGACAGGATCGGTTGTGACCTTCAGTGCGAGGATGATGGTCATGTTAACGGGCGTGGCAGTGGTGCGTTAGTGATGGTGACCGGTGTAGGTACTTACAGGTGCTCTGTTGTCATCCGTAGCGGTGGTGAGCCCATCATCCATGCTCTCATATGTACTTGCGGGTTTACTTATGCGGCAGAGGATGCATGCTACGGAGCTTACCCACAGATAAGTGCGCATCAGATCATTTCGATCACATGTACTGTACTCACTGGAGGGCAGCAGTCAGGTGTTATGGCAAGACCGTGCTGGAAATGGGGTGGACAGGTGTGGAAGCCAGACATAAGAGTCTAAAGACTCAAACCTAATCAGCAGGTGACTCAAGAGAAACAAAATAACGGCCCTAAGTGGTCAAGTCTGATCATACAACATGCACTGCTGCACACTGCCACTGAAGAATGATGAAGCCAAAAGCGTAGGCAACACATTTGGAAGGTGAGGGTGCAAACAGTATATATAGGGGGTCTGGGGACAAGCCTGCAAAACAGCATAGTTAGAACATAGGGACAAATAGATACAAATGAAAGCGAGGGATATCCTTAATATACGAGTAATCGACTATTCTCTTTGCAAGATCCCTACCATGAATCTCAGGCCGGAACGTGAGTTTGCAGTACTTCCACTGTGTAAATCGAAAGGACAAACGTAACATCGGGACACAGCAACCACGATGATAATAACAGAAATCTGTGGATGGTAGATCTTTGAGGGCTTGTGTCAGGAGAATGCACGTCAGTTGGAAGGATGATTCTGTCGCTGCCAAAGTCGTGCGTGTATCACTCCCCTTAGCCTTGACTCCCGCAAAAACACACTCCTGTCGAAATAAGTAGAACGCCCACCCCTGCGAGTGCGCAACTTTGCCCATCCAACATTTGTTCCATGGACTCGTTGTGCTCAAATCTGTACACAGGAACAGTGTCCTCCCAGATGAGTTGGAAATGATACGGATATATCTGTTTCTGAGCCGGCGGAGTAATGAGTGAAGAGCTGAGATGAGAGATACTAGTAGGCAGATGAGGGTTAAGCATATCCATAAAGTTGAGTCGCTGGTTGCGAGGCGCGGGTTTCAGATTCAGCCATGTTCATTAATCGTATGGTGCCTTCGGACCAGGAGTGAGTAGTTCCCCTAAGCACTGGGTGGTCAGCAAGGTATCTTACTTGATAATGCCGGTGGGCGCTCAGTTGCTTGCTGTGCTATGCCGAAGCCTTTCGGCTCGATATCACACGTGCTATCCTTGTGCCCTTACTACCATCACGATCAGTTGACTGGCATATAAAGACGTTAGCCAACTGTCGGCAATTCGTTTAGGGGAGGTATGGATACCATCTACAATTAATGATCACGGTCAAGATTGAACATGCACTTGTGTAGCATGCGCTTGATCAAAGTAGAGGCCTTTCTTGAAAGGGAGCAATTGTTTGGACGGGGAGAGCGTGCTGACCGTCGAGCCAAAGTGCTCGAGTTCGGTGATGACGAAGTAGCAGAGTACGCGATCTTATCCCATCGGTGGACCGAGCAAGAAGTCGATTATAACGAGATAGTCAAGCTCGCAAAGATGGACGAAGAGGAGAGAACTGAAATTCGCCACCGTGGAGGCTATCGCAAGATCCTCCAAAGCTGCAAGCAGGCGGAGAAAGATGGGTACAAGTGGTTGTGGGTCGACACATGCTGTATCGACAAGCGAAGCAGCGCAGAGCTATCAGAGGCCATCAATTCCATGTACCGGTGGTACGACAACTCAAGGATATGCTATGCGTACCTCCACGACCTTCCCGGCTCATCATTTCCTACTGTGCGTAATAATGAGAGGTATGCCAAGTCGAACGGCTGGCCGGAGTGGTTCTCGCGTGGGTGGACACTGCAAGAGATGATAGCGCCGAGGAATGTCCAGTTCTTCAACAAGGATTGGCATCCCATCGGTAACAAGAGGACGCTTGCACTTACCTTACAAACCATCACTCAAGTTCCACAGCATATATTGAAGGAAGGACTTTCGTCACACCGTCCGTGCGTTGCCCAAGTCATGTCATGGGCTGCAAATCGGACGACCACTCGAGCGGAGGACAGGGCTTATTCTCTGATCGGTCTGCTGGACGTGAATATGCCGATGTTGTATGGAGAGGGGAAGAAGGCGTTTCACCGTCTTCAACTGGAGATCATCCGCACGTCGAACGACCACAGCATTTTTGCATGGGGTTGCAGGGGAGCAGGGCGGACTCGCAGTATCCTTGCGGACGACCCGAGCTTCTTCCGGGATTGCCATAAGATGGAACTGATGAATCAAGACGAGTTCATCGAATCTCTCAAAGAGCGCATCCCAGAAGGAGAGTTCCCTTCAACTGAGGATGATCGACTTGGCACATTCCCAGTCACGAATCGCGGCATCCAAATTTGGCTGTTCCTCCGTCCCCGTGTTGGCTCTGACTCAATCTTCCAAGCCCTGCTGCCATGTCGCTCTCATCCATCGGGTCCACCAGTGGCCATCGATGTGGCTTTGTGGGAATCCAATTACTATCGATACTCAGAGTCTATGGGTTATGAAAGGGGACGTCTACAATTACAAAAAGTCTATCTCAGATATCAAGATACGCTGCATCACAACTCATTCGAAATTGATGACAGTGGAATCCACGAGAGGGGTTTTACCTACTCGGCTACGTGCCCAGGGAAATTATTCACAGGGAACACGGTCACTCTGAGCATTGCAAATCCTCTTTGCGTTAAACGCTATTCTTGCAGTCAAGAGTATCAATTCGCAGTGGGTTTTGGACACTGGTTTGGCCAGAACTGGATGCATGTCGTTTGCAAGGAACCTGACACGATTTCTTGGAACCCCGATGACTTGATGCTGGAGAGAGCGCCGATGCATGCACAGTCCATGAAGAAGGCACGTTCTGGAGCTGCAAGCTGTCGGATCTGCATTATGGAGACCCGTCTCCCACGATCAGCCTGGATCTTGCAGATGTCTTGCGTCATGTGGAAGAGCTCAAGGATATGTGGAGTTAAGCTTGAGATATTTCAGAATCCCAGATCCAGAATTGCGTCAGGTGAATGGACAGGCTTCGATATTGATGTAAGTAGATTCTTCTTTGTGCATGCACATTACAATCTCATTGGCCACCATTGATACAGGGAGCAGACGATCCAGACCGTGACTGGCGGGGTCTCATGATATGCCATTGTCCGAGTAAGCAGGATAGCTATGAGCTATTCGTGGATGGGGTCTCTATGAGGTTCTCATACGCACCCCATGGTATAAAGGTGAGTGCACATGCCTTTCACACTCTACTTGAGTCTTATGAGGGCAGCTGGGAGACTATGGTCACTTTTCGCACTCTGAAGACTTCTGCTGCGAAGGAAACCTGTTTACTGACCTCAAGTCACTTTCTTTAAAGGCGAACATCACCCCAAGGCAGCACAAAATATCTGAAAGGCGTGGGCACCAGAGAGAGAGTGACATTGTGAGAGCATACTACTCCCCTGATCGTTTTGCTGAATTACACAAACCACTTGGCCTGTCGCTTCCGAGTAACGACGACTTCAAATCATTGTTGGTTTCCCTCTCTACTCGACTCACCAACAGATATCTCATCACAAAGGTCATACAATCTCGCCCTAACCTTCGCCAGCCAGGCTTAGGCACAACACACTGGTACAACATTACAAAGCCGTTTGTTTGGTACCGAAATGAAGGTGCTGGCTGACATTAGCGAGAATTCCATGGTCATTCGTGCAAAGAAACTAGGCCTCGAGACCATGGGAAAAGAAAGTGGTGCCAAGGGTGGGTTGTTCCAGGCTTCCAGTGGTGTCATTGTATTGAGGCCCACTGGGGGTGTCTTCAGTTATGCAGATAAGTGGTGTGTGGTGGCTTCAAGCCAAAGAAACATAAGTCTACTAGTGGAGATGCCCACTGCTCAGGCGAGCTTGGCCATTCTGTGGCGAGTGCTGGTGAGTGAGGTACTGTATATTCAAGTTTGATCCCTTTTGAATGATTCACACCACTGTCGTAGGTCGTGTCTGATGTACTCGCTGCTGTTGTCGCCCCACAAATGCTTGTGCTGCATGTGTTATATTATCATTCAAGGTAAGCATTGTAACCTTTAACTTCGACACTCCCAGAGGTCGGTGTGTGAGGTCGCCGGGTCTGGGATGTGTAACATTAATTTCGCTCTGGCACAGGAATGGCTTGCTATGCTGTGCGTGAATGCAGTCATTACCCGTGCGTTCTGTTAATCCTGATACAAGACCTTTGTCTAATATGCATTGCAGACCACTAATACTGACGTGTCCAAACTGTTCAGTGGTGCCAACTTTGCCATGTATCAGGCATCTCATTTAGGGTATCGAGCCTGTAGTGTAACTTTATTGGAACACATATGAGACGTAGTAAATAAAACATATCAATTGGTAGAAGGAAAACATAGTAAGCTGAGACTACTACAATGGTACGAACTGCAGCTCCAGAGCTGTCGTAGTTGTGGGTGTTGTCGACATCGCGCGGCTGTGGCCAGGTGGCATGACGCCAATGGTGGCTGTCGTTGTCATCGTCATCGTCATCGTCGCTCGTGCCGTTAGTATCACAGTGTTGCTGGCTCCACAGGTGATCGTCGTCGGCCGTTGTCACCGCAGCAGTCTTAGCTGCCAACGGACGTTGTTGCCCTGGTCCGTCATTGAAGTGGAAGGTGTGGCCAGTGTCGTCGTCGTTCGTGACCATTGAGGTAAAGGTTGTCGTCGTCGAACACGCATACAGACGTACACAGCGTTGCAAACGATACGCAAAGTTCAAACCGCTGAAAATGAAGTAATGAATGTCAGAATACGTTGGATCGGGTCGAGGACACGGAACTCACCGATTCATTGGCGCAAAATCAAGCAACCATAATCTGCCAATTAATGGAGAATGGTCAGCATCGACAACGTTGAAATACATGGAAGATGCTGCTTACTTCCCATTCCTCATCATCCAACATCAGGTGACCACGTACCTGCTCCCAAGCCAACATTTTCGTCCCAAAGGATCTGTCGATAATTCCTAACTTTGTTCTTGCACACTTTTAGATTGAATTATGTGCCTTGTCAACAAAAAGGCAATTATTTGGGCGGATATCATTTGATATAGTTCTTATATAACTTCTGTAGGATGTTGTCGACATCTGACAGACTGGTCTCTTTGCGGGAGACTTGTAGGTACATCTCTCCCCTCTCGTTTCCACGATGAATCGTATGCCAATGTTGCGGATTTAAGCTTCTGGAGAAGACCTCCACCATGTCTGATTGTCTGTAAAATGTATGAGGAATCGTTCACGAATGACACAACGATCCCCGTACTTCTCTAGTAGCTCCTTTGCGTCATAAAAGTGGCCCGTGCTGGATGCAAATCCCGTGCCTCCGATGACGTAGTCTTGTACTTTCAATACGTGACTGTCCCGAGGCTGCAGTATCGTTGACACGGATGGTAGTGAAGAGCTCGGAATTCTGTTACAATATTATACAATGAAAGACTCGCACATGTGGAAGTACACACCGTTTCGCGTCTTCGGCGATAGTCTCATTGATTTCCTCACAGAGCCGAGAAGCGGGCGGTCCCAGTGCTTCAACATCACTAGGATCTCCGTTGAGGAGCGCGACAGTGATGCGATTGCCCTACATACAAACCTTTGAGCACGTTGCTGGTTAATGTCATCATACTGACTCACCTTTAGGAGAAAAATGGTGTGGCCAACGGTGGCCAAAGGATCGTCATTAGGTGCAATGAATACGGTAGTCGAAGTAAAGTATGTGTTGTATGGCATTTCGTTGTCGCCACTCGCCTGGAGAGAGCTGGTCGCTGTCTCTAAAGGTAGCATTTCGCTGTCGCCGTTTGGTTGGTGAGAGTTGGATGCCATCTCTAAAGGTGGCGACGTCGGGGATGGAGATCTAGACGGTCGAGGTGTGTCCACATCGGGTAGTGAAGGCCCCTGCAGATCCACATCTTCGTGAAAATCTTCCTCATTTATAGAGGGAGCTACGCTCTCGTGTACAGTCTCCTCCTTTTCACCTGAACCGAAGGAGTTCGTGGACATTGCATCCTCTAGTGCGCTCCGATCGCACTGTGATATGGGACCATCTGTGACGGATTTTGGCAGACTACAAGGCTCTGCTGATGTTGAACTTCCAGGATTTGTATCAGGACTACGGTTTAAAGAGAATCCACCAGGCCAGCTCCATTTCCGAATGTCCATCGCCACAGAAGGGATTCCAAGAAAACCGTTCGATGTTTGTGTTTCTGCCGTTGGAAGTGTGCCGTTGGTCTGCGGGTCTGACACGTCCTGCGATGGTGTTGGGTGTGGTTGTGTCGTGCTAGCTTCATTGCAAGTTCGGGAGACGAGTATCATTAATTGGCGGCCCAGTGCAGTAGGATAATGTTTGTCTCTATATGCGCTCGAAGGAGCGATGTACTCCGGTGTCAATACGATGGCCAACAGACCGTCAGGTAGACTTGAAGAAAAGGTATCAATAGCAGGCAATATTGTGCGGTATAAAGGGTGGAGCGGCAAACCTGTATGAAAGTGAGTAAATGCCACCACGCGCGAACGAACGAGCATACCGAGGTCCTCAACGAGATTCGAACTTCCTTCTAAGTTCCAAGACCATGCCCAGAGAGTGAAAAAACGTTCCAATTGGGATTCCAGGGCACGTTGGCCCAGCGACGACAAGATAGAAGTGAATGACCCATGCGATATCTGTGTCCATATGCACTATATCGGCATCAGCTTTCACTAACGAAGAACAAGCAAACCTTGAATGCCTCGTATCCACGCAATAAATGTGTACGGATAGCGGAGTCGTGCAAAGAGTTGTCGTGATACTCGGACGGTAACGGTGCATCCTGGCCACTCATTTCCTTGGCCTTCCCCTTCCCTTTGGACTTCGCCTGCGGAACTTGCTCTGTCCTGGCTAGCTCTATAGCCTGAGAGGAGGTCATACCAATCAGCAGTCTGATACACCACGGGACCACCTAACGTACAGCATGCATCCAAAAGTTGGGTTCGGGACTGAGCATGATCATATGTTTGGACTGGGAGTGCACGTTCTGATAGGGGCCTGTTGAATGGAAGATCCTGCCCGGGGCTTAGCGCTTAGCTCTGGACACTGACATTTCGTTGTACGCTGTCCTCACTCTGCAAAATGTACGAGAGCTTTCGCAAGTCCAATCTGCCTCAGCATCTTATCCCGTGAGACGGCCTGGTGTCGAGAAGTATAGAAAAGAATCTGTGCTTGTTCTTCTGCGTCTTCGTCATCCTCGGAGACCGTGCTAACAGGAGGGCGAATAGTGGGATTGTAGATTGTGAGATACAGCAGAGCGGGGGGTATTCGGTTCATATGTCGAATGCTCGAATGTCATAGGGTCGAACTACTGTTGCAAATTTTTCCACGCTCCACAACCTCGAGTCTCGTACTTTGGTCACCGGTACCGCTCTTAACTTGCTACAGGTGGAACAGACCTCAAATCCCAGCACTCATCCCATTCACGACACGTTTATGACAACGACAAACCTAAGGCGAGTTGTGTCCGACGTCCCTAATTGGTTTACTGCTTTCCAGCTCGCCAGCTTGATATTTGTCCTCGCACCTGGTATATACCTTTCATCGCTCATAAAAGACCTTGTATGTTCACCACGCCCTTTGCATTTCCAGTAACCTCGGCTGATTGAGTGTTCGACGGGGGAGCACGGCGCACATGTGGGTACCCGACTCACAATGCGGGCGCGGATATGAGGTACTTGACCTTTTTGCCCTTGGAATCGTAGATCTCCGGAAGCTCCGTAGTGTTGCAAACACGCTGTAAGAGTCTCGTTTTATCTACATTCAGTGACGACGAGAATTCTGAAGCGACCAGTGCGATTGAAGTGCTTTTTGGCTTCTGTAGGCAACCCGTACGGTAGGTTCCAGAATCCTCTCTTTGGCCTCTGGCACCATGGGGTTAAGATAACTTCTTGTTTTCCTGAGTGGCAAAGCCGACAAAAATGTGGGGATAGACCCAGGAATCATTCTCGCCTTAATTGGCCTGCTATGCAATCGTCAGACAAATGAGTTTAACGAGTTGAAGGGGCGGTGGTGGTCAGAGCACAAGGAGAAATAACGGGTCAGTGTAAAAACTTGGTGTACATAGAAACTAAACTAAGGCAAGGCACAAGATATGGCGTCTACTAAGCAGATTAAACTGACGATTGCGCAGGTAGGTTACATCATTGTCTCTATTGTCCAGGTACTATCTCCTCAAAGTCCGCGGTTGGCCCATCTGTTGGCACGAGGTTCGAAGATGAATCAGAATTGACTGGGGATGCAGAGGAATTATCAGGCCAAAAGCGGCTCAACGAACCCTCTGGGCTGTCGAGCTTCTGGTAATCATCGTCGCCCTCTGCCGCCACGGATGAAGTGGGAGTAACACTCCACCTGTGATCTATAACTGAGTAGCCCGAGTCGTTTAATAGAAGCGAGCTATGAATAATTGGATCGTTCTGAGCGTCATCGAAACTCGGTAGCACGTCAGCAGTATCTTCGAGCGGGGGAGGTAGAGAAGAGGGTGGTGTCGATTTCCCAGGAGACTGTGGTGCCGAGCCGACGAGATCGAGGTTCTGGGGCATCACAAAGGCAGGTTCTGCAACATCTTCGGGAGGGGTAGGAAGTTGCTGCTCGGTATGGGTAACTTCCACCTCTTCCATCGCGGCTTGTCTTGCGTCTTCTATTTTCTGAATCGTTTTACCTCCTAATGGCCGGTCGCTCCGCCGTTTATAGAACAGCAAGTAGGCATTGGCATTCTAGACATGAAGTTAGCGGAGACGGCTGGTAAACAGTTGAAACAAACATACCACTGCATTCGCCGCTTCCGTTGGTGTAACGTACGAATCGTCGAAGTGATACCACTGCTCTACGACGTGGTGGAAAGCATATGCCCGATAGTGGCCCCCACCCAAACCGCCCAAATGCTCATCGACAGCATATAGATCGTAGATCAACGGCTCATCCAGGTCATGGATCCCCAGCTCTTGGATGTCCACTCCACTCTCGCTCAACCTCTTGCCAGTCGCGCGCTCACCGACCAGATGAGTCAGGTCAAGTCCCTCAATCGGAAAATCAACAAACGCGTCAATCTTGTCTCTAAGCGTCCGATTATTGCTAAACCGTTTGAGGTGAACAGCGAGGATATCTGGAACCTTCCAGAGGTCAAATTTCTTCGTCGCTTGCTGGTGCTTCTTGCAGCGTGGGCAATACCACAGATCATCCTCGCCCAGTTTTTCCTCCTTCGTAAACTCCTCCAAGCAATCGTGGATAGAAATCCCCTCCGAATTCTTGTTCAGTGACGCCCTCTTTGCCTCTGCATACTCGGGGTGGATGAAAGTATCCCACGTGTCCCATAACGCATGCTCCCATCGTGAAGTGCCATCGCCGAAAAAGTATGCTTTCATGTTCTCGTCAAATTCGCAATAGATTGCATCCCACTCCTTAAGTAGCGGTGCGTCTACTTCCACCACGTCGACACGGTTCTCCAAAGACTCTGGGCGCTGGGAGCTATACGAACTGAAACCAGAGCCATAATCTTTCTGGGAAGCCTGCAGGCGCAGGCCGAAAACATTGGTCTTGATCTCAACGATCTGGGGAACGTGATTGCCTGAATCATCCAGCATCGTATCCTCCTCTGCAGTGGCATCCTTCTGGTCCGCTATGTCCTCCATGGTGTCGAATTTCTGGGTCGTTATGTCGTTCTCGATTGCCATGTCTTCCACCGAAACAACGTCACCATTCTCCTTGATCTCGGTGAGGACATCTATGGGTGGCACAGAGACAGGCACTGTATCAGTAAGTTGAGTCGGTGCCTCCTCCCACACAAACAGGTCTCGTGCGTTATTTGTCCATCTTTGCAACCGATCAACCACAGCACGGAGAATTCCCTCGAAGGACTGTGCACCCACAGGGTCAATCACAGCGATAAAAGGTTGACCGAATGCCAACTGGTTGCGATAACCGTAGGTCGGTCGATAGTGTGAGTCGGCCAAGAGGACAGGAACGATGAATGGGTCGTCATCCTTCTTCTTGTATAGACGACTTTGCCGGGCATTACATGGCAATTCGAAACAGAGGATCGTGTCGTTTTCCAACATATCCCCACATTGGACGGTATCATCCAGGTTCTTGTAGAAACGGTGCCCAAAAGTCTCCAACGTGAGGAGCTGCATCATAGCGGTAGGTTAGCACAAATATGGCTGGCATTCGTCAACACCCACATTCTCTGCTGGTACACCAGTCCAGCGACCAAGTAAGGAACGCAGATCTTTGAAAGAGGCGTCTCTACTAATCTCCACAGGTATCTGGCAAAGAATGGCCATCAGACAGGCTCGTTGATATACAAGCAAAAGTCAACCTTGACATGAGGCTTCGAAAGATCCCATGGCACATAGTAAATAGTGTGTGCCCATTTTTTCTCAACAGGGACCGGGAGAGTGAGATACATAAAGGGATCGAATGTGATAGAAACCTATGCCACCAGTCAGGGCGACCCACGAGGAATAGTAGGGTCCAAGGAACTTACCTTCTCGCACTCGGGGCACACGAGCGTGCTCTGATACTGGCCCTGAAAGAGATCCACGATGACGCTATCATTCCGCCGCATATAGCCTTGCCACGACTGCTGTGCCAGCTGAGCGAGCTCCAAGTCGCCTCCCCCTTCCCAGTCCGGCTTCTCCACATACGGTTTCTTGAGTACACGGTTTAGATCTTCATGCAAGCCATCTAGTAAAAATGCCATGAATTCTTGAGAATCGTGCTGTTGGTAACCGGAGAATTGGGGGGCAAAGCGTTGCAACTGTAGTTTAAATTCTCGAGGGGAATATGTAGTAGAATCCTTGGCCCAGATGCGGTGGAGAAGTGTGCCAAAAACTTCGGCGATGGCACCTTGCATTCCAAGTGGATTGTCTGGGTTGAGTTCGCTCTGATACAGTCCAGCTGCAAGAAACAAGATGAAACGCCTGGGTCGGGATATGGTAAGGTGTCACTCACAAAGGAAGTATTCTATCAATCCCTCTGTATGCGCCAGACACTGTAGTGCCGAGTTCATAAAGCAGGTGTTACCCCTTCATGCACGGTCAAGAACTGAGTTGGATGCAAATTTGACTACGCACATATTACCGAGACCAAGCGTTCCTGGCTCTTGTACAGCCTTCATTTTGGAAAAGCCTTGAGACATGAAAGGAGTGATCTGCGTTTCTTTTGATTTCGCAAAGGAAGAGCTGGACGAAGTAAGAGGCGTCCACTGTTGTTGCTGTTGTTGTTGAGTAGATCGCGAAGAACTGCCAAGTTTGGTGAAGAAATCGTTATCTTGACTAAACAGCGGTTGAAGGTAGGGAACTAGTTCATTTGCGGAGGGCAACTGGTCCGAGATCCACTTGCCCTCCTGTGGAAACTCTACGGCAAAGGAATCGTCAAACGCGATCAAGGAATCCTCTAGTGATTTATCGCTGATTTCTAGTAGCTCTGCTCCAGATGACAAGAACTTGTCTGCAGATAACTGGATCCCTTCGTATTCACCTTGGGGCATCTTCCAAACCTTGTAAGACTCAGCGCGACTTGCAGACAGTTTAGCGAGTATCTCCCTGCAAAGCGCCTTGACAGTATCTTTTGTAGAAAGCGTCACATATTTCGGTGGGTGGTCCGTCTCGTCCCTTTTGGTCTCCACAAGGACTAACACTCGAAGGCGGGGAGGATGCAGTTCCAAGCTAGCTTCGCCGAAATGCCCTCTCGCGATCACAGACCGAGGAAGCGGGTACGTCGCTGCACCGTACCTGTGCCCTTATAGATCAGTGGCACATCAAGATTCTGAACGAGTCCAACATACCAAGCTATGAACGCCTTCCAAGTGTCTTCCGGCACAAACTCAACATTAACGCCCTCGGTGATGTTTGATATGAGGTTCCCATCATGGTCGACCAGACCCGTGTTGTCCACGGGTCCAATGTCATTTTCCTCGACGGGGCCGCCACTCTTGTCCATGGTACCCTGACACGCAAACTCCCATCGCCTGTACCACTGACGAGATACGACGAACCACGTCTCCCCGACATTCATACCTCGGTCGCGTAGCTGCTTGATGTACTCGAACTTCTCCGGCGGAGTCAGGTTCGCTGGTGGAACCTGCTGGACAGGGCCGTACGGCGCAGAGAGAGCCACCGCACCTCCATCATCCTCTCCTTGGACCAGCATGTACGAATCGATATCTGAATCAGCCACGGGTGCCGTGTGGGGCTTTTCGTCTGCTGTACTGGTCGGGACCGGTGTGGCAGCCACTGGTCCTTCGGAGGCAGATCTCTTGACGGAGGAAGAGGATGATTGCATTGATTGGGAGCGCTGTCTCTTTCGACTTGTTGATCCTGTATCCGACTCTTTGTTCTGTGGCGAGGGCGACGCTGCTGGCGATGGAGGGTTCATGACATTTGGTAGATTGAAAGGCGGCCTCCAAGACGCGTAACGCGGTGCAATGTCACAGTCACGCGTGTCACACCCACTAGTACGTACGAAGCCATGACGAGTAAGTGAGGCGGTCGAGGAGAGCGAATACCTCATGAGCAATGGACAGGCAAACACTTCGCCGCAGGACACTCGCTTGTGACAGACTCACTCCAGGGTCTGTGCGTCGTGAACCCGAACATTGCCCTTGACATCCCCAACAAAGGTATATCCTGTTTATCCTGTACTGCAGACCCCTGACTGACCGCGACTGACAAGTCGTCTACCTCACCAACCAAGATCGGTCCAAAGTGGCCCTCCTGTGTGGCGGAGGATCCGGACACGAACCGTCACATTCGGGATTCGTAGGTAATACAGTGTACATGCTACTAACGTGGAATTATATCATTGAGCATCATACAGGCCAGGGCATCTTGACCGGTATGCCGTTCTAGTTACGTGTACAGAATAAGGACACATCGTTGCCTTCAGCCGCGGTATGTGGGTCTGTCTTTGCTTCTCCTAATGCTAGCCAAGTGCGGCGCGCAATCGACCTGATCGAGAACGACAAAGGGTGTGCACTAATCCCCCGTCTTCATGTTCGCGCCTGATGTGACCGTTTGTTCGCGGCAGAACACTTATCATCGTGAAGTGCGCTGCACAGTGATTTTTCTGATTCATTCCGATGCTGACGCCGATCACAACTGACAAGGAACTATACGGGCGACGTCCTGAATTTCGGGTTGGCAAAGGAACAGTACGCCGCGATACATCCCGACAAAGCGGATTCTGTCAAGTTTATCGTGGTCGGCGACGACGTTGCCGTTGGCAGGACGCAAGGAAAGATTGTCGGACGGAGGTAAAATTGTGTTCTCGCACGAATTGGCATTTACCACCCCTGTCATATCAGAGGTCTCGCGGGCACATGTCTGGTGTACAAGATCGCAGGTGCACTCGCAGCGCGAGGCAGCTCCCTCAACCAAGTATACGACGTCGCCCAATACGTCTCCTCCCGCTTGGGCACCATTGGTGTCGGACTGGAACACTGTCATGTCAGCAGCCACACACTACATCCGTGCTCCCTGTTCTCACTTATGCACAACACAGGTCCCTGGGACATCCATCGAACCAAACAGTAACCTCCGCCCCGATGAAATCGAGATCGGACTCGGGATCCACAACGAGAGCGGAAACCGCCGCATCTCTCCCACCCCGCCGCTCAACGAACTCATCTCCGAACTCATCAAGATGATGACATCAACAACGGATCCAGAGCGCAGCTTCGTACCCTTTAAGAATGACGGAACGGACCGAGTCGTACTTCTCATCAATAACCTGGGCGGGCTGAGCGAACTCGAGCTCGGCGTTATTGTCCATGAGACAAAGCGGGCGCTCGATGCGCAGAGTATAACTGTCCTGCGCGTGCTAGCGGGAACGTTCATGGTACGTGTTGGTGGTTGAGTGTGCCTACGATATCACACAGCTGACACCAACATGTAGACCAGCCTCAACATGCCAGGATTCTCACTCACCCTTTTACTGCTTCCCGACAGCAACGACGCGAATGCTCCACCTACCGACCTGCTCCTCGGGCTCCTCGACGACCCAACCGACACACCGGGGTGGAAATGGTCATCCAGGACAGCGTCCACTCGTACGTCACAGATCCCGCAGACCCTGCAGGAGATGACCACTACCCCGTCGCACGTTAGCCCGCGAGCGGCCACGCTCAGGGCACCAGACGTGGCGTCCTTCAACGCCTCCATCACACGGGCATGTAACGCGCTTGTCGCTGCCGAGCCGGAAATCACGAGGATGGATAGCATCGCAGGGGACGGCGACTGTGGACTCACACTTAAGGACGGTGCCGCCGGTGAGCACACCCCTCCCAGCATCCACGCACACACTGACAACTCCACACACCCAAAGGTGTGCTTAAGGCCCTCGATGATGGGAGCATAACAGGTGAGGATGTCGTCGGGAGCATGATTGCCATCTCCAGAGTCGCCGAGGAAGGGATGGGTGGGACAAGCGGTGCCCTCTACTCGCACGTACTACTTCTTTGTTGTTGCACATGTACTCACGTGCCGTCCAGGATCTTTTTCTCGGCACTTGCCCAAGGACTCATGCAGACCTCCTCTCTGGAGGCCACATCCACCGACTGGAGCACCGCACTTCGCTCCGCCCTAGACAGGCTGTACACGTACACTCGTGCCCGACCTCCCTCTCGCACGCTCGTTGATCCCCTTGCCGCCTTTATTGAAGTCTTCCCCTCCGGCCCTGCGCTCGCTGCCAAAGCAGCCAAGGAAGCTGCGGAAAAGACGAGAGACCTCGAAGCCAAGGCGGGGCGGAGTGCGTATGTCGAGGGTGGAAGATTAAGAGCAGAGAGAATTCCTGATCCTGGTGCATGGGGTGTC
This sequence comes from Scleroderma bovista, assembly GCA_037178675.1. NCBI lineage: Eukaryota > Fungi > Basidiomycota > Agaricomycetes > Boletales > Sclerodermataceae > Scleroderma > Scleroderma bovista. The sequence continues at coordinate 41,006 of JAYMGJ010000599.1, forward strand.
AGGATGGTGGTTGATGCACTTGTGAATGATCAACACTAAAGGGATCTGCATATGCGAAGGGTTGCACAATAGTAGCTATGTGCGGTATGTACGATAAAGCGACGACACACCATCGAATCTATACATTCTGGACCTCTGGCGGCAGACTGGAGTGGCCACCAGCGGATGTGACTTCCACGCGTATGTCCATGTATCCCTTTTCAGACAGCATAGGAGAAGCAACGTAAAGTCCATTTCCAAAGTCGCCAACCTCTCCTGTTTAGGGTTGTGGATGAGATTCGATGTAAAATGGATGCAATCACCTCCTTCGTCGAGGATCAGAGCAAACCCATCACGACCGTAGGTCTCCTCGAGGTGCTTGGCAATGTGTCCAGCGCCCTGTTTCAAAGTGGATCAGATACGAGAACGTAGTCTACGAAGCACGTCCTACTTCTCTCCCTGTTGCCTCTTCATCGAACCCAAAAGCGTACCGCTAGAGGACATGTCAATATCTCAACAGGCATAGTACTCGCATATATGAGCCCCACCTTCGTTGACCGTGTGTATGTCGCTATACGAGTCAGCTTCTGTGATGAGCGCGAATCGAAATATGTGTTTCGTTAGATTCCATCGTGTCTGGAACACTGCATTTGAGTGTTACTCAGGATCGATCGATTGCATACTCACCCGTGTTCCCTGTACACGGGATCAGCGCGGGAGAGTTTTGAAGAAGAAAGGCCTACCTAGCAACAAGGACGGTACCACGATCACCTCTGTCGCATTGTATAGCGTTGAGGTCATCATGGTCGCTTTGACAGTCCCATCGAGGATCGAGTATGGTCCATATTCTACAGGCGTCACAGGAGATGGTTCGAGTGCTGAGTCATAGGCGTCAGAGAGGACCAACTCTCCACTGCTGCGGGTGGAGATCGTCCTTCCGAAGGCCCTCATCGTCAAGTCGTGGAGAGCCGCGACGGGGGAAAGAACGCCGATAATATGTTGCTGCAATTCTACAACAGAACTGTCGACGGTGTCAGCCATGTGATACCTTGCATGGAGACATCCGACCTGTGCTCTGCAATACGGTGGTTTACAATGGCGGATGCTCGTTCTGGGAGGGCGTTTACTTTGACACCACCCTCAATGACATCAACAGCTTGTGTGGTTGTCATCATGGCCTTCATCGGATGGTGCGGGCAGGTGAGAAGCCATGCTTGAGAAGGGTTTCGACCGTGACGAGCCTCTCGATCAGTTCTGCCTTATCATCACAAGCTCCTCGTCCCCATATCCATGTGCCTATCCATGTGTTTAAACATGTACTGTACCAGTAAAGAGCGGTGATCGTACCATCATAATGACCCGAATATGGAGGGTATTTCCACTGTGAGATCGTGGAGGGATCAACGGGTACAACGTCTGGAGGGAATATCAAAATGGCATTCACGTCTGTCGCACCCTGCCAGTGGTAGACTAGGCCGTACGTGTTTACTTTTGTCACCTCCAACTTGGCATATCTAATGGCAAGAGATAAAAAGGGTCTTTTTGCAAGAAAAGAGGCGCATACGCTCGGGGAAACATGCGTTCCAAGTACTCGTGGAAGTCGGCAAAGGTATTCCACACAGGGTCCTCACCCACAGGCCCACTGCCGTCGAACGACTCTGTTCTAGAGACACGTCAGACCGAACACAATATACGAACCATCCTCCTCACGGGATGCGAACTGCCCCCGAGAGAACCTCGTATGTGCGAAGCTTGAAGTGCTCGGATGCATATGTATTCTCCAGCTCTGCGTCGAGTCGCGCATGGCTCTTGTGGATGCAGCGCGTCCCACTGCGGGCACGGCGACGTCGTGGGCTGGTGACCCAACTTGAGAAAGCTGAGCGCCAACTGGAGGACGGACAAGAGCATAACCTAGTGTTGATTAGTGACTAAGCAGCCGACATCTCGGATGAGGACCTTCCCAGTGAGCACCATGACCGACTTCGAATGTGGCATATAGTCGCATCACCGCAGAGTGCACGGACCAAGCGCGCACACTGCAGTGATCTCTCCTTGTGCCAGGGCGATACCCCGTGCGATGTGAACTGGGACGAAATTGTGAGTGCAATAATCTACGAGACGGAGACTCGTGCCATGCGTGACAGGGAGTTGCAGTGCTGCCAAGATGACCACGCATACGACCTGAACAGTGTCGTGGTCCGACTCTGGGCCAACTCGTCCTCGGATATGCTGTGACCCTGCTATACAGTCATCCCACTCCAGATCTCTCTGCAATGTTTGGTGGCTCCTTCGAGCGTATCGATAATTCACTTTAAACTCCTTCGCCTCTCCTCTGTGTCACAGCATACGGTATCCATATGTACGGCATCAGTTCAGACACATGTCTGCACATATACTATGAGCCATTTGTGGCCTCGTATTCGCTTCCCGATCAGAACTCGTCGATCATGTCAATCTATGGTGCGGGACACCTAGTCACCGCATGTTTTGTGCAACCGCCAATTTGGGTCTGAGAAAAAAAATCATATAACCCTAACCCTGTGAACAAGATCGATGAGTCAGAATGAACTGAAATGGCAGTGTGAATGATCTACAGAGTAGCTTAGTGGCTTGTTTGGATCATGGGCAAGATGTCAGAATGCAGCAGCAGTGCACGCAAGGCAAGCCCAATGGCTGGCCCCATGCAGTTGGGATGACCTAGTGGATGGTTCCATGCATGTGGATGCTCCAATTGTGGTGGATGTTGATTCCAGCTCGGAATGTGGATATACTGGTGGTGTGGATGTGGACCTGAGTGAGGATTCAGATAACGAGTATGATGAGGGTAAGTTCATTGAATATTTTTGGGGAAGTGTGAAGAAGATTCTTCGAGATGAGGCTGATGGGACTTTCGAAACACTGAAAACATTGAACTTGCCAAAAGCACTTGCATCTGTCAAGCTGCACACCATCCAACTTTGGGAACAATGCATGCATCAATGGGTCAGAACATACAGGGATACAGGGATGGACTGGCAACAAAGGGGGCACAGATACAGGTCAGAAGATTTAGCTCAACTAAGTATAAGAGCCATCGATGCATCCCTGATGCTGTAGCGTGTGTTTTTGATGACGCTGTACCGTAGATTACACGTACCGCCAAATCATCCCAATATAGAAAAAATATCTCCCTCAAATTTAACTTAAATAAAATTCCATCTTGGGATTTGATTCCCCTTGTTGAAAGAAGCATTTTTGCCAGAGGAAATATAATTTGGATCAGCATGGCGATGGCTCGGAACCTTGCACAAAACATGCGGTGACTAGGTGTCCCGCACCATACAACATCTTCGACCACCATTTTCACCTACAGAAGCCGCACAGCTCTTCCCTGTGTAGCAACTCAGCACTTTCCGCCATTGGGGAAACTGCAGCATGTACCCTAATCTGTCATCCCTGGTTCATCATCGAGACCGGAAGTGGACCAGATCATTAATCTGCTGACAGCGCATCTCATGCAAGACCACCTTGGTGTGAACATACCTCTGCCAGGTCACCCTGCTGTCTTGTCACCTCTGCCAGATCACCCTTTGTGAACATTCAGAAACCAGCTGATGTCCAAGTTGGCTCATTTGAAGACTGCAGGAATCATTGGTTGTCAGCTGACATGATGGTTGACTTGCACTTTGGCCACAGACACAGTCTGTGTTTGCATTCTAAATAATGTATACCTCTCTGACCAGGTGTGTACTCCTGATAGAATACAACTTGTATGGCACTCCACCTAATCAACCACATCCTTCATCTGCATTCCCACATCTGAATCACTCCTAATCAGCTCCTTGGCACTGCACTAGGCAAGGTTCATGCCATCAGCAGCACAGCACTTCCCCAAGTTACAAAAGTGTAATTGGTAAGCAGGAAGTATCATAGTGAACAATGATCAAACCAGTGGGGAGATTCTAAAAGGTAGTAAAAAGGTTCTCTCATTAGTCAATGGCTTTCCTATTTCCCAGAACTGTTGCTGCCCGAGCAAGGGAATTCAACAGGTATCAGGGTAAAAATGATTCATCCATGTTCAAGATCAACTTAGTGAGGAACCTGATCCCCTCAATCACAGACTCTGCTCGCACCGCTAACAGATATGTCAATCTCAATGAACATGGTACCCGCATATATGAGCCCCCACCTTCGTTGACCGTGTGTATGTTGCTATACCAGTTATCTTCTGTGACGAACGAGAATCGAAATATGTGTTTCGTTAGATTCCAGTAATAAATCGTGTCTGGAACACCACACATGAGTGCCACTCAGGATCGATCGATCGTTTACTCACCCGTGTTCGCTGTACACGAGATGTCATCAGCACGCGAAAGTTCTATGAAAAGGAAAGGCGTACCTTGCAACAAGGACGGCGCCACGATCACCTCTGTAGCATTGTATAGTGTTGAGGTCATCATGGTCGCTTTGACGGTCCCACCAAGGATCGAGTATGGACCATATTCTGCAGGCGTTACAGGGGATGGTTCGAGCGGTGGGACATAAACGGCAGAGAGGACCAACTCTCCACTACTGCGGGTGGAAATCGTCCTTCCGAAGGCCCTCATCGTCAAGTCGTGGAGAGCCGCGACGGGGGAAAGAACACCGATAATATGTTGCTGCAATTCTGCAACAGAGCTGTGAACGGTGTCAGCCATGTGATACCTTGCATGGAGACACCGACCTGTGCTCTGCAATACGATGGTTTACAATGGCGAATGCTCGTTCTGGGAGGGCGTTTACTTTGACCCCACCCTCGATGATGTCGACAGCTTGTGTGGTTATCATCATGGCCTTCATCGTTGGAGACAAATTCGCCAGTGCAACTATCAGCTTGGATAGAGCAGAATCGTCCGTGACTGCTCTGCGTGCGAGGGAGCGCAATGAATCTGGAAACGACGGAGAGTGTTCTGCTAGACACTGGACAGTCGTGTAGTATGTTCCGTTTCGCAGGAGTTGGGGTGCGTGTGGATTCGCCTCGATCGTAGTGATAGCGTGGGCAAGAAGACCGATGCTCTGTATGCGGTATTAGGTGGAAGAGTGGATAACGAGTGTGACCCACCGTATGCTCCGGCGGCAGACTGGAGTGGCCACCAGCGGATGTGACTTCCACGCGTATGTCCATGTATCCCTTTTCAGACAGCATAGGAGAAGCAATGTAAAGTCCATTTCCAAAGTCGCCAATTCGGCCTGTTTAGGGTTATGGACGAGATTCGATGTAAGATGCATGTAATCACCTCCTTCGTCGAGGATCAGAGCAAACCCGTCACGACCATAGGTCTCCTCGAGATACTTGGCGATGTGTCCAGCGCCCTGTTTCAAAGTGGATCAGACACAAGAGCGCAGTTTACGAAGCACGTCCTACTTCTCTCCCTGTTGCCTCTTCGTCAAAACCGAAAGCGATGACGATGGTACGGGCAGGTGAGAAACCATGCTTGAGCAGGGTGTCGACCGCGATGAGTCTCTCGATCAAATTTGCCTTATCATCACACGTTCCTCGTCCCCATATCCATGCGCCTGTCTTCGTGATTAAGCACGTACCAGTAGAGAACAGTGATCGTACCATCATAATGGCCCGAATATGGAGGGTATTTCCACTGTGAGATCGTGGAGGGATCGACGGGTACGACGTCTAGAGGTAACGTCAGAATGCCATTTCAAAGACAGGGCGCAGCTAGCCTTGGTGTGCAGTCAACAAGATTGGCTTCACGTCTGTCGAACCCTGCCAGTGGTAGACTAGGCCGTACGTGTTTACCTTCGTCACCTCCAACTTGGCATATCTAATGGCAAGAGATAAGGGCCGAAAGGGTCATTTTGCACGATAAGAGGCGCATACACTCGGGGAAACATGCGTTCCAAGTACTCGTGAAAGTCGCCAAAGGTATTCCACACAGGGTCCTCACCCACAGGCCCGCTGCCGTCGAACGACTCTGTTCTAGAGATGCGTCAGAGTCAGACCGAACACGATGCACGAACCATCCTCCTCACGGGATGCGAATCGCCCCTGAGAGAGCCTCGTATGTGCGAAGCTTGAAGTGCTCGGATGCGTATGTGTTCTCCAGCGCTGCGTCGAGTCTCGCATGGCTCTGTGGATGCAGTGCGCCCCATTGCGGGCACGGCGATGTCGTGGGCTGGTGACCTGGAAACAGAAAGCTGAGCGCCAACTGGAGGACGGACAAGAGCATGAAGGGCTGAATGGCGACGACCCAGACCAAAATGTCCAGTCAGCTGCGTGCTCGCGGTTCTGCATATATATGTGGCCCTGCAAGAAGTTCCTGCTTCCATTCGCGATAAGTGCTGATGACTAAGCAGCCCACATCGACGAGGACCTTCCCAGTGACCCAACACCATGACCGACTTCGAATGCGGCGACTGTCGCATCACCGCAGAGTGCACGGACCAGTGCCGCGTCGTACCGTGCAGTGATCTCTCCTTGTGCCAGGACGATGCCCCGTGCGACGGGAGCTGCGTCGCGGCTGATTGCGTGGAATGTTCGGGATGGGACGACATCGTGAGTGCAGATGCTAATCTACGAGACGGAGAGTGAGCGCTGAGCCCGTTCGATGCTAGTTTCAGTGCTGCCAAGATGACCACGCATACGACCCGAGCAGTGTGGTATGGACAGACTCGTTCTCAGATATGCTGTGTCCCTGCGATACAGATCCTGGGATCATCCAATTCCAGAACACAAGCCAAGACATCTACCACTCTGCAACGTTTGGTAGCTCGGGCACCTCGAGCGTATCCACAACTCCTTCGCCTCTTCTCTCTGCGTCACAGCATACCCCTACGGCATCAGTTGAGGCACATGCCTGCATGTGGGCCAATTGTGGCCTCGTATTCGCTTCCCTATCAGAACTCGTTGGTCATGTCAATCTACAACATCTTCGACTACCGGCACCTGTACCCGCACCCAATGTCACCAACCCACCATTCTTACCCCCACAAGACGCACAGCTATTCTCTAGCGACTCAGCGCTTTCCTGCCACTGGGGAAACTGCAGCATGTATCCTAATCTGTCATCGATCCCCGGTTCATCATCGGGTCCGGAAGTGGACCAGGTCATTAATCTACTGACAACGCATCTCATGCAAGACCACCTTGGTGTGAACTCGCCTCTGCTTGGTCACCCCGCTGTCCCGTCGCCTCTGCCAGATCAACCCACTGTCCCGTCGGTTCCGTCCGTTTCCCCTGTCACATCGCCAACGACGACAGCCCAGGAACCCACGTCCCCAGCTACTCCGAGATCGACACCTGGAGACCACTCATGTAAATGGCAATCATGCGGCCAGATATTCGCATCCTCCGATGAACTCACCGCACACATTGCATCCGTGCACATCGGAAGCGGACGAGCGCATTACGACTGTTTCTGGGAAGGGTGCAGTCGGAATGGGGACAGCGGCTTCTCCAGCAAGCAGAAAATATCCCGACATCTCCAGGTGCGTTTTCCCCCTTTCTCTCGCTCTCGATCCATCCTTAAATCCTCGCTAGTCACACACAGGACACAGACCATTCCAATGCCAAGTATGTCAACAAAATTTCTCAGAGGCTGCCACTCTACAACAACACATGCGACGGCATACCCATGAAAGTACGTCCGTGCGATATCGTACCAAGAAAACCCCTCTCACTGGTATAACAGAGCCGTATGTCTGCGACCACCCAGGTTGTGGAAAGGCGTTTTCCATCACAGGTGCATTGACTATACACAAGCGCACACACAATGGACTCCGGCCCTTCAAATGTTCCTACTGTGACAAGTACGTCCCGGTCTTCTTCCCCCTGTCAACCCACATACCCAACACCCACTCTCCCAGGGCCTTTTCAGAATCATCCAATCTCTCCAAACACGTAAGGCCCTGCTGCATTCACTTTTGGGACACTGACTCGATCCACTTGTGCAGCTGCGCACGCATACAGGAGCACGCCCTTACGTATGCATACAACCGGGCTGCAAGAAATCGTTCGCAAGGCCAGATCAACTAGCACGGCACACAAGTGTACATCGGAAAAAGGACAATCGGACGTGACCTTTTGGATCCCCCAGTATTTCGGACGGGTGTACAGTGTATGTATATTTATGTAGAGCATACATACCAGCATGTAATTCATACTAGCTACCACTTTCACCACTGTCCGTCGAGGGCCAATCTGTTAATTCCATGGGTTACATCCACACGTTCTTCATCCTCTCGTTCCGCCCTCGATGTGTTCCCGCAGGGCGTCGCTGATCGACTGATCAGCGCAGGAGCAGGCTGGCAAAGCAGCCTGACCGTTCTCCGCATGGGTATTACCCGACCTGTATACGATTCGTGATGGACTTATGAAGAAGGGGGGAAGACAGGCAGCGCCAAACTCACCGAGTGTCTTCAGCGCATCATACCCCCTCAATCTCTCCTTCTCAAACTCGGGATCCACAGAGGACCCCTCCTCCAGTGCAACATAGTCGATGCGTTTCTCGCGCAGGAACGCGTCGTCGAGCACGCGCGGTGCGTCGGGGACGAGCTCGTCCACCCATCTGACGTGGCGCAGCGCCTCACAGCGCTCGACGTGCGGGTATCTCGGTGCACGTCTGCCGCCGCCCGTGTCCGTGTCGTCCGCAAAGACGCCGACGACGAGGTGCGTCGATGCAAAGGAAAGCTTGGCTTGACGCAGTCGAAGCATATGTCTATTGCGCGGTGCGCCGTCCGGTAGTATAACCGAACGAGCGTGCACCGTCCACGTCGGTTAGAAAAATAGGTCACTCATGCATCGGTCTGGTCCAAAACTTTCAAACTTTGGGCCTGTCGACTCACCCAGCATCAAGCACATCAAACGCCCCATCGACGTACACCCGCACAGTCCTCTCCGTAGACGGATACCCCGCACTTGCACTCGCGCCCGCCGCCGCCGAACCCTCCACCGCATTCCGGACATACGTCTGGATGTCCGCTGGTGCAAGCGACACAGTACTCAGTGCAACTCGTGCAGCGTCTGTCGGCGGAATTTCCCTGGGCAGTGCGTGCCCCGCGCCCCCACCGGGGATACTGCTGGGACTGCCGCTGGGACCAGGGCTGGTTGGCGAGGCGATACCGTGCCCACTGGCAATGGTCACGTCCCACGCTATGCTGGACTCGAGCGAGCGCTGGCCGGGGTTCGAAATGACATCGTAGTCTTCGTCGCTGAGGACGGACGAGCTGTCCATGGACTGGGATTGACGCTTTGTGTGGTGAGAATGAGGGAGGGAACACGAGGCATGGATGTCCTTGGACGGTAATCTCGGTCGCGATAACTTGCACCGGTCAAGCAACGGCCGCGAACTTCGCACGAACCCAAAGTCTTTCTTCCTCGGATACATATCGAATCCAAAATATATAAGAAGCTCTAGCACATACTTGTAACCCTTATCGCCATACAGAATATCGGCAGTATATATAAAGAGAAGAAAGTACCATCTCAACGCTTATGTCTCTTGGCCGCACTGTCGGGCCTCTCGCTCCCTATTCTACTTTTCCCAGCCTTCTTGTTGACAACTCTCTGGAGGGCTCGCTTGGTTTCTCCATCTGGGAATGTCGCCACATCAAAGTACGCCGATGCATATTCCAACAACCTTCAGCACAAACGTCACGGTAAGTTCAAGCGCAGTAGGGACGAAAGTCAGACGGCGCACCATTCAGCGCGGACCTCGGTGACAGTCCGGATGTAGGGCCGAGTTGTTAGAACAAATTCATTGAAGATCACCCATTCTGGTTGAGTGTCAAGCCCGCATGAAGGGTGTAGCCCAACGACCTGTGTACAAACGCGGGATTCCATTAGCAACAGGTCGCAGGTGTCCATTCCCACTGAAATACATCACCTGATTATCTTTCACTGTCAGATAGTTGCCCTTCTCGCCTTCCTTGTGAGCAACTTGCATGAAGAAACCATTGCACAGAGCCTGTCGGACGGCGAGGTGTCGCTTCTTGTCATCGGTGACGGATATGAGTTCGATTTCGAAACGCTCCATCGTCCGCTTGAGTTGCTCGCGGACGTTGTCAGCTTGCGCAAGTGCCCGGGCGGACAGATAATGGTTCCAAGTCCACGACTTGTCATACTGATCTGTAGTGAGATAACGTCAAATTATGAAAACTCTGACATTCGACCGAGTTTACTTTGGATATAGTTGCTGTAGACATTTAGGAGTGTTAGGTGATCACCATCCGGGACAGTAAGAAGAGCCTTCGCTGCATCGGCTTCTTTTCGTTGGTTATTTGGTCGGAGCCACACATTGGGCACTGTATAGTCGCTGGCGTCAGAAGTGCTAAGGGGGTAAAGACGTAAAATCACTATACCAGACAACATAGCTGTAATAGTTAATATTTCATTGCTACATTTGAATTCCGGACTGACAATCAACATCTTCGACAGCTGTGGAAGATAATCAGAAAGAGTTTTTTTCGAAATGATAGGAATATTTAATACCTGGGGATCTAGTGGGAATTCTGCCATTGCGTTTCCCAGAGCAGTTAGATTACCATCGTCGTCTAACGCTGCCAGATAGTTGAGCAATTCAAGAGCGCGCATGAGAGTCTCCGGTGCAGGTGCATCCACATAATCGAATCGTACAAGATCCTGTCAAAACGGTCAGTAGCCAGCCAAGCTATGCGGCCTCCACGCATATAACTCACCTTGATACCGGCCTTTACAAGTTCCAATACGGTATTGGCAAGGTTACTCCTCAATATCTCGGGGTGTGTCTGCTCTTCTAACTCAGTCATGAAATCCTTTTCGGTGTATAATCTGAAGCATTTTCCGGGACGTGTTCGTCCTGCACGTCCTGCACGCTGCTGAGCGGATGCCTTTGATATTGGAGTCACTAGTAAACTCTCGACACGGATCCTTGGGTTATACACTTTCTGCTTCGAGAATCCTGGATCGACGACGTAGACAATACCATCGATCGTCAACGAAGTCTCAGCGATATTGGTGGATACGACCACTTTTCTACCAGGCAGACCATCCACCGTCTTCGGTGTTGGCGCCGGGTCAAATATCCGCTGCTGTTGCTGTGGTGGCAGCGATGAGTAGAGGGGAATGCACACCAAGGGCCCGACTGAGTCCGGGTCCTGGTTCACCAGATCGTCTGCCTCTAATTTGATCTTACGACAAGCATCTTCGATCTCCTCCTCACCCGTCAAGAAAAGAAGGATATCTCCAGGGTCTTCAGCGCGGTGGATCATCAGCACGGTACGGATGGCTGCTTCGACATAATCGGGTTCGGGTTCTTGGGTGTAGAACACCTCTACTGGATGCGTACGACCAGGCACCTTGAAAAGCGGTGCAGGGGAGTCAGACCGGAGGCCGAAGTACTTTTGGAACTTGAGGGCATCCAGGGTCGCAGACATGACGATGACCTTCAGGTCAGGGCGTCTCTTGGCGAGATTCTTGACGATACCCATGAGAATGTCGGTGGCAAGTGTACGTTCGTGCGCCTCATCGAGGATAATCGTGGAATAGCGGCTGAGTTCTGGGTCGTTCATGGCTTCGCGCAGGAGCATACCGTCCGTCATATACTTTAGAAACGTGGTCCCCGGCTCCGTCATGTCTTCGAAACGTATCGAGTAGCCGACCTGTCTACCGAGTTCGACTTTGCCACACAGCATGAATATCCAATCGACAAATCATATACAAAGATGACTTACCGTCCATCTCCTCAGCGACACGTTTCGCGACTGACATGGCAGCAACACGTCGAGGTTGCGTACAAGCGACAATCTTTCCCTTAGAATGGGGCAAGTCCGAATAAGCAACGAATTGTGGAATTCTATCGGTGAAAAGAGACCAGTCTATAAGTCACGGTTCAAAAATGAGGAGATAAAAGTGTTTTCGGTGTTTGACTTACTGCGTTGTCTTGCCAGACCCAGTTTCGCCTACCATGACGATGATCTGGTTTTGGCTGAACTGCGAGTATATGGATTTTAGTTAGCGTCCGAGACACATCAGATGCGCCGACAAAGGGGACAAAGGACGTTGCGCCAGAGAACCAATTGGTTACTCACCATTTTGAAGAACTCATCCATCTGTGAAAATACGGGCAGTTTTCTTCTCGCCTCAAGGATCTTCCTATACTGAGAGGTGTGCGGTTCTTTGGTGAAAGAGTTGCGCTCATGTTCCTGTGGAAGAAAACGCCATAAGAACACTCTGTCGAAGGGTTCCTCCGTAACACATTGATGATCGTACCATAGCTTTGCGAACTTGAGCACCTGTAATCTTGCGAGGAATGAAGCCGAACAAAGGCTCCTTGGCGGCAAGCGTCGATGCCCCATTAGCCGTAGACTTGCTTCTCTCAGCTGGATGGAGATGAGCAAGGTACGGATTTTCCTTGTCGCCAGGCATGGGTCCGGATGGTGGTTCTGGTGGTGGTTTTTTACACGTCCCGCTTTCTGACTCAGCAAGAACAAAAAGATGACTCCACACGTGACACTGCGGCCCTCCACGAACTGCCCCACGAATCACAACAGTGAACACTGGTCCACTTTGTGATTGAATATCCATGCTGACATCCATAGCAGTACCAATTGAACGCCATGGATGAACTTGCACAGGCACGAGTCGGGTTAACTCTACTAGAGGAAAAGGCACGAGATCTTCTCAAACAACTGTTGGACGTCCGTGCCACAATTGCTACGCAGCGAGCCAAGATCGATGAACTCAGTCGAACAAGCCTGCGACCAAACATAATCAATCGCCTTCCGACCGAAATATTGGTGTTCATCCTCGACCTTGACGTCCACACACATCATCATACCGAGCGGAAGCAGAAATTGGCTAGTGTATGTCAACGCTGGCGCGATGTCATACTACAAACTCCATGCTTCTGGTCGACCATCTATGTGGCATCCGATGCCTCTTCAGTAAACACCCATCTGGAAAGGAGCCGTGGAACCCTCCTTGATATTGTCATTCAAGGTGCACCATTCTCTCTACCATCGAAGTATCTTGCACTTCTCCCAGGCTTGGACATTGCTGTGGATTGTGCACATCGCTGGCGTAGCCTGTTGGTTACTGCCAGTCATTATTCCATTGATGATAATGATTATAACGAGGATGAAGAGCTGCTCACGGACTTCATTGCTGACAGGATTAATCACCTGCATTTCCCTTCTCTCAGAAGTGTCACCATTTCTCCACTTTGTGATGTCGGATCTCTGGACTTCCTTTCTATAGCTCGTGCCCCGGCTCTCGAACATCTCGAGCTTGGCGAGTTCATGACTATTCATGACATTTTCAACCCAGTGGCCATGCTAAAAACCCTGAAGATGAATTTCGACGGGGGCCCCTTCATAGATCATCTAGCATGCTGGAGACTGGTCCCAACTCAGGCCTTGACCAAGCTTTCACTTTCTGGGGAGACGAGGCCATTCTCGCTTCAGCCAAACAGCCTTTGCTTCCCATCTCTTATGTCGCTTGAAATGGTCTGTGTCACCAAGACAAGGCCAATCCTGGATGCAATTGTTGCACCTAATCTCGAGCAATTCAACTACACTTCCTCACATCGTGACGACTTGCCGTCTTTCGCATTCAGCGGATTTAGATCCAAATTCACCAATGTCCGCCAGCTATCCTTTTCTCGTTTCACGCCATTGGATGCAATGTCCCATGATGATATCATGCGTTTTTGCGAAGCATTCCCCGGCGTGCATCATGTGAAACTGAATGAGGAGGATTGGCCTTACCTTTTCGATCCTCCACCGATTCGAACCGTACCTGGCCTTGATTCTCATATTCGGTATCCTGTGGATCTCTGGACTGAACTGAAGAGCTTGACTTTCAATGGGCTACGCTCTAAATGGCTGACTGGTGGTCAGCTCCTGGCGTGGCTTGTCCATCGACGAGCATCAAGTCTACAGCAATTGCATGTGAAAGTAAAAGGCCATCGTAGTCGGATTGTTCAAGGCATTGAACGACGTTACGTTCCGCTGTACGAACGTTTGAAAGAGAATTGTATTTTGGAATTGGATGGTTTTTCGTCAAGAGGGGTAAATTCATTCCATATAACAAGCAGTGGCAACTCAATACATTTGGATTTAGCATTCACAGGGGCTAACAAGGCTTCTGGACGAGATCGCTGCAGCCTTCTTAGTTGGAGACGTTGGTCATGGCTGGGTATAATGTGGTAGTTCTCTTTCTTTGACAATATGTATCGTTCGCAATTTCTTATGTAAATAGATCTGTTTGTTTTTGTGTCCAATGAAACCTCTTGTAGTCCTTGACTTCCCCTCCGTCTTGTCCCTACGCACCGACGAGTGCGAGCAGGTACAACATCGATCAGGTGCTTCCCCGACGCCTAAACAGGTTCTATATTACTAGTTTATTGTAACATTTTTCTCTGCGGGTATCACATCACTGGAGCCCGGGCTGAAGCAATACAGAACACGTTCACTGATTGTAATGACCAGGAGTGATCAATCTCCCTAGGCAGACCAAAGACTTCGAGGAAAGGCGGTCGTTCCTTGTCAGCCGGTGCTTTGATTTCATTAATCGCGTGGGAGCTGCCACATTTGAAGCATAATATGTCATAACGCGCTCCATTTGCTCGATGCGTTACGGCGAAGCTTTTCGGCTTCTATAGAACCGCGTGTTATCCTGTGCCTTTTACCACCACCATCAGTCGAGGATTGTTGCTGTGCCACCATTCATCTGCCATACTGACGTATATAGGACGTCGACGACCGAAGGACCAACCTGAGTGTATCACCACAACTACACGCCTACCATTCCAATCCTACAACCATTCGGTTCTGTGAGAAGAGGTATGGATACCATTCACAGATGACGATCCCGTCGAGACTGATACGCACTTGTGCAGCATGCGCCTGATCATCGTAAAAGCTTTCCTTGCGAGGGAGAATTTGATCAGGGAGGAAAAGCCAGTGGAGCGCCGAACCAAAGTTCTCGATTTCAGCGATGAAGAAACAACAGAGTACGCGATCCTGTCCCATCGATGGGTTGGGAAAGAAGTGGACTATGACGAAATGGTTGGGCTCGCGAAGATGGCCGTGGAGGACAGAGACGAGATTCGCCAGCGTGATGGCTATCAAAAGATCCTCCAGAGCTGCGAACAGGCTCGGAAGGATGGATACGAGTGGTTGTGGGTCGACACTTGCTGTATCGACAAGCGAAGCAGCGCAGAGCTATCCGAGGCCGTCAATTCCATGTATCGGTGGTATGAAAACGCAAAAGTATGCTATGCGTACCTCCACGACGTTCCTGGTTCATCCCTTCCCACTGCGAGAGACAAAGAGAGGTATCCCGATTTCAAAGGCTGGCCAGAGTGGTTCTCGCGTGGGTGGACGCTACAAGAGTTGATAGCCCCAAGCAATGTCCAGTTTCTCAACAAGGATTGGCAAAGCATAGGTGACAAGAGGACGCTTGCACCTACCTTGCGAAATATTACTAGAATTCCTGAGCATATATTGATACATGGACTTGAAGGAAATCGTCCATGTGTTGCTCAAATCATATCATGGGCTGCCCGCCGGACGACGACGCGAGTGGAGGACCGAGCTTATTCGTTGATGGGTCTGCTGGACGTGAATATGCCGATGTTGTATGGAGAGGGGAAGAGGGCATTTCACCGTCTTCAGTTGGAAATCATCCGCGCATCTAACGACCAAAGCGTTTTTGCGTGGCATTCACACAAGGAGCAGCCTGGCAGTATCCTTGCGGATGACCCGGGCGACTTCTGGTTTTGTGGTAGAGTGGAGCTGATGGGTCACGACGATTTCATCCAATGTGTCAAGAAGGAGGTCCCAGAAGAAGAGCTGGACTCGCTCGAGGATCGACTCAGCACATTCCCCGTCACGAATCGCGGCATCCAAATTTGGCTGCTCCTCCGTCCCCATCACGACTCTCGCACACTCTTCGAAGCCTGGCTGCCGTGCCGTCGTGATCCATGGAAAACACCAGTGACTATCAATCTGGCTTTGTGGGAATCCAATTACTATAGATGTGCAATGCCGCACGTTGGAGCACCCAAGTTACTATTAGACGGACCTCTACAATTGCGCCAAGTCCATCTCAAATATCAAGACTTGCCGCATCGCAACATTACATTCCAAATTGACGATAGCGTACTCACTGATAATGGTTTCACTTGCTGCGACGCGTACCCAAAGAAATTCACAGGAAACACGCTTACGCTGACGAGCACCAATCCCCTTTGCACCAAAGTCTATTCTGATCGTCTAACTAACCATCGCTTTGTAGTGGGCCTTGGACAATTTTTTCGAAAGGCCTGGATACGTGTCGTTTCTGATGAATCTAACATAGATCCGCAACCTCCAGGCCAGGACTATATCATGCATAACTACTTTAAAATGCTGGACAACGCGTCAGAGCATGCACAGCACATGAATAAGGCGCGTTCTAGGGCTGAACAGATCCGCATTATGCACACCCGTCTCCCTCGAACAACCAGGATCCTTCGGATTTCGTCCGTCACATGGAAGAGCTCAAGGATGTGTGGAGTTAAGCTTGACGTATGTCACGATCCCGGTTTCGGTGGCATATCGGGTGAATGGACAGCCTTCAATGTTAAAGTAAGTAGTTTTTTTTGCATGTCACACTGACACCTTACTATTTATTTAGGGAACAGACGATCCCGGCTGTGACTGGCGGAGTCTCATGATACTCGATCAGCATAGGAAGTGCGGTAGCTACAAAATAGACGGCATGCCCAATGATTTCTCAGACGCACTCGATGGTATCAAAGTGAGCACGCATGCCTCTTATGCAGTGTTTGAACCTTACAAGAACAGCTGGGGGACTATGGTCACTTTACTGACTCGGAGGAATTCTGTTGCGAAGGAAACCTCTATGCTGACCTCGAGTCACTTTCAATGGCGGACATCACCCCAAGGCAGCACGAAGTATCTTCAAAGGATTGTGTAATAGCCTGGAATTGGACGGACATCACGGACATCACGGACTTCCGCCGTCTCAGATTATACAAACCACTGATGCTGTCACTTCCAATTGGTAACGACAACCTCAAATCATTGTTAATTTCGCTCTCTACTCGACTTGACAACAGATACCTCGTCACAAGGGTCATACAATATTCCGATGACCATGACTCAAGCATCATAAGATGTTTATGCGACATTGCAAAGCCATTTATTTGGTATCGAAATAAAGGCGCTGGTTCTGCGTCAGAGGAGCGGCTGGCCCCGAGTTGAGAGCTGAGGCGGAGGGTGACCACAAGGGTTAACGAGGTAGATGAGATGGAATTGTGAAGGGCTAGGTTTTTCTCGGTCGTACATTCTCTAGCCGTCTGTTCGTCTACCCTTGCTATGTATGCTTTCGTGTACCATTTCTAAGTACTTATGCAGCCTCTAGTAATAGTATTGTATTACAAGCGCTCTTGTCCTATGGACGGGCAGAGCTACAGTAGTAGGGAGGGAAATACTACATTTGCAGGATCTAGTTTGGTAGAGAATAGCTAAGGAGTCGTGTCGGCTTCAAACTATATAATGTGCAACAGGTCAATGCGAAGGTCGAGCGGTCGGAATAGTCTTCGTTGGATGGTCCGATCATTTGTGGGAGGATTGAAGTCGAAGGAAAGACCTGGGATACAATGTGTTTGGTTGCGTTGAAGTAAATGGACTTCAACAAAGCGACGATGAAGACCTGAAATATGAACTCGACCATTGCGCACGAGCGTACTTTTTCGATAGAAATGTTTCGTTGGATCGCACAAATAGCACCGGCTAAACACTCGAAATCGAAAAGCACTCACACAGTTAGCGTACAGCGGTAATGAAACATCGTCATCATGCACATTTACACTTGGTGCAAGCAGTGCACGAGCAGCGACATAGGATACCCTTATCAACAGCCGTACTTTCAGGCATGCCTCTTATACGCAGGCATGAATTGATGACAACGAAATTGCACACAAACGCCATGAAGAGAGACAAAAGGGAAGATAGCACAAATCACAGAAAATCGTCAGCACCTACGTGACGACGACTGTGGATGACTGCCTACCAACTAAGTGAACGCACTGAGCCTAGACGCAAAAGAGATGTCAAAGATGATCGCGAGGAAGCCGCTGCCGCCGGCTACTATGCTGTACCAACTTTTTAATTTCCCCACGAGGGGGAGGGGGGCGGCCATTGACGTTGGTGCCAATGACATACCGGGAATGATAGGTGGCGATGGAATGGCGTGCTATTGGGCGCTCAGAGTTGCTTGTTGTGCTATGCTGAAGCTTTTTGGCTAGAAATCACATGCGCCATGATCCTTGTGCCCTTCCATCATCAATTGTTCCCACTGGCATATAAAGACCTTAACCAACTAAAGAGACCAACCTGATTGTATCACCACAACTGCACGTATTCAATTCGTTTAGAGGAGGTATATATACCATCTACAGTTGATGATTACGGTCGAGATTGACATGCACTTGTGTAGCATGCGCCTGATCAACGTAGAGGCCTTTCTTGAAAGGGAGCAATTGTTTAGACGAAGAAAGCGAGTTGACCGTCGAGCTAAAGTTCTCGAATTTGGTAACGACGAAGACACGGAGTATGCGATCTTGTCCCATCGGTGGACGGAGCAAGAAGTGGATTATAATGAAGTAGTCAAGCTCGCGAAGATGGACGAGGAGGAGAGAACTGAAATTCGCCAGCGTGATGACTATCGAAAGGTCCTCCAGAGCTGCGAGCAGGCGAAGAAGGACGGGTACAAGTGGTTATGGGTCGACACTTGCTATATCGACAAGCGAAGCAGCGCAGGGACTATGGTCGCTTTACGGACTCCAATAACTGCTGCCGTGAAGGAAACCTCTTTGCTGACCTCAGGTCTCGATCTTTAGAGGTGAATATCACCCCAAGGCGGTACAAAATATTTGAAAGGGGAGGGCACGAGAGAGAGAGCGACATTGTGAGGGCGTACGACCACCGTGATTCTTCCATCGAATTACACAAACCACTTGGCCTGTCGCTTCCGAGTAACGACGACTTCAAATCACTGTTGGTTTCCCTATCTAGTACTCGACTCACCAGCAGATATCTCATCATAAGTTGTATGCTCCCCTAACCCTGGCTGGCCTGACTCAGGCACATTGTACAACATTGCAAAGCCATTTGTTTGGCACCTGGTTCTGTGGTGGAGCTGAGAGCAGTGAAACGCAAGTGACCAAGTAAGAGTTAATGATGTGGATGACATGGGGTTATGAAGCGCCGTTTTTTCGTCCGTTGTTGTAGGGGTAGTGGATTTGGCTACTCGTCAATATATTCTTGCATGTGTATCATATCTATTGAGGATACACCTGCTACCCACAGCACTTGACCACTTTTTTTGTTGCCCACTTCACATTCATATCCACGATCGCGCCTCATGACTCAATTGACTGAGGCAGTGAGGCACAGAGATGACCTGAGAAAATGGTGTCGTATTCTCGACCCGAAAAAAAAAAACATGTTCGCTTACTTACCTACAAGATTTCACCAGCACAGCGGAGTTGCGCGCACAACACGCTGGGCACAGTGTGTGAGTGCAGAGCCATTTATTAGTTGCGGGGTTTATTGTACTGGTTCCTCGCTGGTGCCGCCTGCAGACGGTGCGCACCTGATTGTCTTGGTCCGAGTGTCGAAACTCGGCCTCGTATTCTCTGATGGGTCTTCTGGACGTGAATATGCCGATGTTGTATGGGGAGGGGAAGAAGGCTTTTCACCGTCTTCAACTGGAGATCATCCGCACGTCGAACGACCAAAGTATCTTTGCGTGGGGTTGCAACACGATAGAAGTACGGAGTGGCAGTATCCTTGCGGATGACCCGAGCTTCTTCTCGGGTTGTGATAGGATGGAACTGATGAATCAAGACGAATTCATCGAATCTATTAGACGTGAAAACCCAAAAGAAGAGCTCCCTTCGATTGAGGACGACACATTCCCCATCACGAATCGCGGCATCCAAATCTGGCTGTTCCTCCGTCCCCGTGTTGGCTCTGACTCCGTCTTCGAAGCCCTGCTGCCATGCCGTCCTTTTTCATCGGGTTCACCAGTGGTCATCGATGTGGCTCTGTGGGAATCCAATTACTATCGATATCCAGGGTCTATGTATCAGGGACAGTCAGGGCGTCTGCAATTACGTCGTGTCTATCTCAGATATCAAGACACACCGCATTGCAACACCACATTCGAAATCAATGACAGTGCAATTCTCAGGGAGGGTTTCACCTTCTCGGACACGTGGTCAGATGAACTAATCACAGGGAACATGGTCACTCTGAGCACCACAGATCCTCTTTGGGTCAAAGTCTATTCTTGTCATCAAACGTCTCAGTTCGCAGTGGGGTTTGGACAATGCTTTGGCCAGTGCTGGATATATGTCGCTTGCGAGGAACCTGGCAGGTGTTTTTGGAGCTATGACTCTATGCTGGAGAGAGCGCCAGACTATGCGCGGTCCATGGAGAAGGCATGTTCTAGAGCTGCCCACTGTCAAGTTTACATTTTGCAAACCTGTCTCCCTCGATCAACCTGGATCCTGCAGACTTCTTATGTCATGTGGAAGAGCTCAAATATTTGTGGAGTTAAGCTTGAGGTATTTCAGGATCCTGGTTTCGGTAATGTGTCAGGTGAATGGACAGGTTTCGACGTTGATTTAAGTAGATTCTTTTTTGTGCACGCACATTCAATACCATCTTGATATTGCAAATAGGGGACAGACGATCCCGACCGCGACTGGCGGGGTCTCATGATACCCCATTATCCGAAGGAGGAGAAATGCTGTGAACTATTTGTGGATGGGGTCTGTATGAAATTCTCATATGCACCTCGTGGTATAAAGGTGACTACACATACCTTTCATACAATGTTCGAGTCTTACGAGAACAGCTGGGGGACTATGGTCACTTCTCGGACTCCGGGGACTTCTGCTACGAAGGAAACCTCTTTACTGACCTCAGGTCACTCTCTTTGAAAACGGACATCACCCCAAAGCAGCACAAAATATCTGGGCGTGGATACCAGAGAGAGAGCAACCTTGTGAGGGCGTACCACTGCGACTTCTCCGGTAGTGTCACCGATTTATACGAACCACTTGGCCTGTCGCTTCCGAGTAACAACGACTTGAAATTATTGTTGGTTTCCCTCTCTACTCGACTCACCGACAGGTATCTCATCAGAAGGGTCATACAATGTCTCTCTGACCCTCGCCGGCCTGGCGCAGGCACAACACATTGGTACAACGTTGCAAAGCCATTTGTTTGGCATCGGAAGGAACGCGCTGGGGAGAGCGATGAGGCGGAGTTATGAACGTCTGTTGTTCTGGTAGTGTATTTGGCTGTCCGTCTATGGCACGCACATATTTCATCTCTACTACGGATATGGATGTTACCCACAGCACATCCACGAATTCACGTCACGACTCAATCGACTGAGGCACAGAGAACAGTGTGATGTTGTATTCTTGACCTGGAACAAAAGACGGCCACTTGCCTAGTACAAGACTCCACCAGCGCAGCGTGCGCGCACAGTAGTATTCCGGGGTTCGTTGTACCCGAAGAACAAATGCCGCCTGCAGACGACCGTAAGTACCTGATCGTTTACTTCCGAGTGCCGAGGCGCGGGCCGCTCGGCCTCGCAGAGGTATGCCAGGCTGTGCAGTAGAGTACTACTACATCCACGTCGACAGACCATGGGTTCGGGATCAGGAGTGTCTGGGCGGGGACGATACACGAGCAGAGTGGCTAGTAAAGCTGAGGGGACCTTAGACTTCGTCTATGTGCTCTTGACTGTTTTGTGGGTCCGCACGAGGAAGGTGATAGAACGGAGCGCTGGGGGTGGATGTTTGAGTCCATGGCATGCGCAGACTGAGCGTGTATTCCGTTGTCACGCCGGGTCGTAGCTTTAGTGGATATGCCTCCAACCTGGAACTGGGGCAGTCGACCTGTTAGGGGCGCCGCAACAACCACTAGGGAGTTTTGGTGGTTGTACCATGTGTCTCCGCAAACTGGATTTCCTCCTAGTAGGTTCGCAAGCTAGTGCAGGGCGGGCGCATTCAAAAAGAACTGCCTAGCCTTGCGAGTGGAAATTGTGCGCTTTCTTCGTCTTCCTTGTTTGACTGCCGCCCCAAGGTCCGCTTCTCTTCGCAGGAACTGTCTAGTAGCTGTAGCAGATTGAAACACGCTGAGCCTAGGTGTTTGTCAAAAAAAGAACTCATTTTCCGACGGACCTGTAGTGATCATGTACACAAACAAGATGAGGTAGTATTATACATGTCTATTCACTTCTTCGCCAACCTCAGCCGCGACAAACACCTCAACTAGTCCGAGCAGCATTCGTTGATTTCGTCGGCCCCGAACGTGCCCACTGAGCCTCACGCCCTCCCTCGACTCGACCATTGCACGGACTACTCCACACTACACGTCCCCGCCCATCTGTCACGAACGGCGGCTCGCTAGGATGATCAGAGTCAGCTGAATCACCTCGCGTCCCTCCTCCAACGACCGACGCGTCGTGAGCATCACCATCCGCGGCGTGACAAGGATCAGCCCCTGGAACGGGCGAAGAAGGCGGTACAGGCGCCGAGTCTTGAATCGCGCGCGCATCAGCAGTCTCATCTTCGTATGAATCAGAGGGGGATACCGCCTCATTGCTATCCTCATCTGACACATTCATGATGAGCGCCCCTCGGTTGTTAAAAGTCGCTGTGGTGCTGAGCCGTGGTGATGGTGTGTTTCTCGCCGGCGTTGATCCAGATGGACTGGAAACAGTGGTTGGGACTGGTTCGACGGGGTCGACTGATTCGTCACTCGCATCAGCATTTGGAGGGGCCATATCTCTGGTATCGGGTGTAGCACTTGTCGGAAGAGGCACAGGAGAATCGGGCGAACGCTGTCCATCGTCGTCATCCGAGGTTTGCGCGGTCTCATCTGCTTCAGCCATCATTTGTCGCATCACGAGATCATCCAGCTGGACGAAAGTATGGTTCACGTAAGCTAAAGTGGCGGGACACTTACGATAGTGAGGGAGTAGGAAAGACTGCCGACTCACCAGTGCGTCGAATAACTCTTCGGTATAGAAGTAATCGTCTATGTCATCATCCGATTCGTCATAGGCGGTTTCGTCAAAATTCAGGGGTGAATAGGTTCTCGGCGCGCCAAAGAAAAATTGAATGGGAATCCCATCATGCATGACTGAAGAGGCACGACGATTCCCATTATTCCTTTGGGATCTCCTATAATACTGAGACAACACGTCACTGTGATTCGTTCGAGAAGACGCAGTGCGACTCACTTTCATGGCTTGCCGTGCTCCATGACGAAATACGTGCGGTGTGCCATCGGGATTGGTGTGCTTATAGAAGCAATCGGATCCGAATGGACAGCATGGCTTTCCGGCACGCGATGTCTCCTCAAAGTACCTATCCAACCAGCTTAGCATGCCAATTTTGAAGTATACCACGACTTACTTGCAGGGCACCCTTGCCATACTGGCCTTGTAAGCATTCACGATCACGGTCTTCTGAGGATGTTCGGAAGGGAAGAAATGTGTGGAGGGGGTGATAAAACGGGAAGGTCTACGACAAAGCGGGCAACACTTGATCGCACCGGTGGACACCATATCTAATGATTTCCCGTCTTTATTGCGCCACTGCCGAATACACTAACACGAGCGTTAGCTGGAAGGTTAATCCAAGACTATGCATAGATACCTGTAAACAAAAGACGTGGCTGCAGTCCGCTGCGCACAGTAGTGAGCAACGAAAGGGGAAGCGCAGTCGATGTACAACATACTCAACAAGCCATAAGTGACGGGCTTCTCCATGCAGATACAGCATGGCTCTGCATCGACTTGCGTACGTTGATCGCCCGGAGGCGACTTGGGGTGTTCGTGACGGAACCAACATGCATCACCGCGAGTACAGTGACCTACACACGGCGTCAAGACGATACGGTGCAAGGACAACAGAAAGATATACCCTTGACGAAATATCGGCACACCTTTCCTTTGTCGTAAGGTGTCAATTGCTCGTCGGCGCCGTGGAGAAACTTGCAGCTGTCACCAGCAAAGCAGCCTCTTGAGGTATTATAGTATCGACAGATTCCGCGCGATTTCGACGTTACAGGGCGATCCATGAGTGCATTTGCAGGTTCCCTGAGTCTGAGGTGCAATGGGGGTTTGACACGGAAAGAGGAGGGAGAGCAAGTCAGGATTCCCACGCTCCAATGTCGCTTTCATCGACATCGACAATCAAAGGACAGCTTCAAGTTGCGCTTGGTGCAAAAGCAAAAGAGTATTTTGACGCACTCAGCCAGTTCGTGTCCGCTAAGATATCCAGGACCGAGTTTGAGGACGTGGTCCGCCATGCACTCGACGTGCCTCATCTCGGTACGTGCAGCGTGCAACCACTACTTCCCATGGGCCATGCTAACCATCCATGTAGTCCAGCTGCACAATTCGCTCATCATATCCTTGTTCGACTTTACTGTACACCGACGCCCACCCACACCCCCGCCGGATGTACCCAAACACCCACCTCGCAAGCGCAAGAGAACACTGCCGTACCAGGGCCCAGACGACACCGACGGAACACTGCGTTCGAGGAGATTGAAGCGGTGGACTGTCTCACTCGGCCAGCGAGAACGCGAGCGCATCCGAAACCTGCAGTCCGGCGGAGTCGAGCACCCTCGTCCGCGCAAGTACACCGATGAAATCTCAGCTGATAGAGGAGTCGTTCTCCTCACAGAACGTGGCGGCACGTCTATTCTATATACTGATGTTTTCAGCGTGATGCTCAAGCTCGGTTCTATGTAGATCCACCAGGCAGCCGATTGCCACTCCATCTTGCATCTGTATCACGATCCCTGGCACAACAGCACATATCAGATCGCATAAACCTTATATCCGCTCAACATGACTTGAGCGCCCCCTCTCGTGCTGTGTCCTCCTTGATGATACTCGCCGTCGAAGTAAGTACAAAACTCGTCCACCGCCACCTATACATGTCCTTCTCACACGACCAAAAGGCCCGACTCAAACAGCTCATCAAACAAGCCCTCTCTCTGACATCAACCTCTTATGCGATAGCGTCCATCAACCCCTCCGCACCGCGCTCGACCAATCGCGTGCTCACTGCGTCGTCTTTTGATGCCCTGTTCACCATCTCACCTGCCGTTCTACCGAATAGATCGGCAGCAGCCATGAAACTGTCAATCGGCGAGAATGACATGGATGACGAGGACATCGTCCTTCTCAAGGATAGGGAGGTGCGAGATCAGCGGTGGCAGATCCTCGCTCTTTTGGGGGAACGAAGTACTGTCAAAGAAGCTCTTAGGCAGCTGCGATGACGTATAGGTGTCTCCCTGCATATCACATTTCAAGTCCACGGTTTGTCTGATACCCGCTAGCATGGTCTGTATTGGTCCGTCATGATGCCAGCGCCATTCGACTGTGTCCATCTTTAGACCTTAGTGTTCCTCCCGATGTTCGTCAGCCCCGGTGTTCCCATAGAGTCCTGCAGTTATGTATATTATGCACGAGTGACTACGGTTACAATTTATTATACGATGTTTGACTATGCTACACCTCTGTTACACAAAGCAAAGCGTCAGATCGCTGGCCGGAAACTGACCAGACGCAAAAAGCAAATCATTGCGACATTTCCACATCCTCGCGTAGCCTTTTGCTATTCCTCTGCAGATCCACAGTCTCCAGCTTAAGTTCCCAGTCCTCTATGGTCCGTTGTCGCTTCAAGCTCCTCTCGTCGATCTGCGTTTCTCCGTTGCTCGACTGCTTCCCCCATAAACACTTGCCCCACTCTTCCACATCCTTGTACATGTCAGCGTCGTCAGCCTCGCGCCCAACAGCTTCATATGCAATAGCCTGCAACTGGCGAAGAGTCAAGCACTCCGTGAATGCCCGCTCGGATGGCCGGAATGTCTTGGTTATGCGGGGGAATCGTAGTTCGTAGTACTACAAGGGATGGGCGGGTGGTAATTAATGCGGAAGCGCAGAAAATCTACGTTACCTTGCATTGTGGGCTCTTGGTGAAGCCTGCTCCACACAGCTCGACCAGTATCGGACGACGAACAAACACCGAAGGATTCGGCAGCGTCCTTAAAACCGAATACGTGTAAGGGAGGTCATCGGGCTCGTGTATGCTCTAGTACAATATGAGCCGACTCATCGGCCCGAATTTTTCGAAAGATACCTGGGAGTCAACTATGTCTGCCCTCATCCAAAAGTTGAACTCTTCCAGCTGTTCGCGTGTCAAGCCATACGATGCTGTAAAATAAATGACAAAATGGGGTTTGATACCGGGCTGCGGGGAAATGTAGCAGCAGCAATTTCAGCACACTAACGCAACTCACATTGGCCGCCATCTGAGACGAGTTTCCAAGTGCTCCAACGTAAAATGTCGTCAGCGTCGAAGGAGGCACTGAAAAAAATACGTCATCAAACACCATGTCAACGAAGTAACAAGATCACCGACCTCTTAATTCTCTGGCTCTGTCCTTGTCCCAGCCAGCTGCGACAACGACAAGGTCAATCGTATCACCATATCCAGGGACGTAGTCCTTCTTCAACTGTAGCATATATGTGAATGACAATGCAGCCACGAGTCATCATCATCACATGCCTTGACCCAAGGCAACTTCCAATCCCCATAAATGCTTTCTCCCGCCTTAAGCACGAGGCCCTCTTCGCAGTCCACGATCCTCTGCGCCCATACTTCTCTCAGCCTCTGCGACGCCCGCTCGAGGCTAACTTCCGGACCACTCGAGATGAGCGCACGCTCGGCGATCATCGACCGCCCAGGTATCTCGCAGACAACGCTCTCAAGGAGGGAGCGGCGCGAAGCGTACGGGACATTCAGATATGATGCATATCCGAGGAGGAGCACGTCGAAGAAGACCAGTGCGAGATGAAGGTCTTCTGTGACAGAAGAGCAGTTTGAGTGCAAGGAAGGACAGCTATCTCTATCGGAGAGATGAACGATAGCGTAATACTGACGAGGAAAATGAACATACAGTGAATGGGATTCATGTGTTTGTTCGCCTTGACCAGAGATCATGCCTGCTCGTGGACCTTCCGCGGTGCGAGATATAAGCCCACGTATTCGCCAGAACTCTGCACACGGTATGTATTATTCGAATGATATGGCACAGCAAGGGATGGCAAACCATCAATCGCCTCTCTCTGTTCGGAGTACGCGACCATCTCGGCATCAAGTATAATTTGCTGCGGGGGCATAGCCGCCAACGCATCCTTGACAATACTACGCTCCCATTATGAGGTCAACTCGGTAGGACACCGACAAATTCACTCACGAGTGCACGGCAATCCGATCCATCGTCGAGTCGCGCTTGCTCTTACTGAATATCATGATATTCATTTCGCCCTTCTGATCGAACTTAACATGTATCTGCGCACGCTCTCCATCGTACTTGGTCTCTGCCCATATCTTGTCGCATGACTTCATCAGCTCCAGCGCATGACGAGGCGAGCGACCTTTCGCCGATTTGGGCACCTTTCCGTCGTGACATTTTGAAAACACAACAGGTGAAGGAACATCTCACCAACCTCTATGGGGACACCATATCGTGGCTGAGCTTGTGTGAGCACACCGCCTGCTTCGAAACCCATAGCCGCCTCGTCTAACTTCGCACGTGCATTATACATGCGAAGCAGCATGCGACCCGGATCCCACAATATCATGAATTCCTCTTTGGACAGCACCTGCTTGCTTGTTGTGTTGTAATCGAGTAGGACGTTGCTCGTCGAGGTCGCTGGCGGCGCATAGAGCAGAGGGCGCAAGTCCTTGAGGATTATCTGAGTGAGATACGCAGCATCTGTTGCAGGTAAGGATGCATATAATGAGCGCAATATCAATGCCTTGGAACGCGGGGTGGGGTAGGCATCCCGGAAAGACTTGTCTGAAAACTTCGAAGTAGCCGCTAGTTCATCTAAAAGTGCATCAATCTCTTGGAGGCTCTTCGGACCCTCGCAATCCTAGGAGACACTAGTCAGTCTCCGTCACGTTGTGATGGTCAACACCGGGAAAAATACCTCAGTTCCAGGAACTGTGAATTTAAGTAATTCCTCCCCGAGGCAACCAGAGAAACGTTCCTTCGACCAGCTTTTCAATTGTTTGGTATCTCTTGTGAAAACCGTTGAAGAGTCGAGACATTCTCCCAGGTAAGATGCCAGACGGGCTTCTTGGAGGTCATACTTCCTTGGGGTATCTTCTTCGGGAAATAGAAGGCGAAGGACATGTGCAGTTGTTCTGCGAGGAAGTGGTGAAAATCGATTCCGGAGAGCTGCTATCCACCGAGTGGCTACTGCATGTGCAGAGTGATTCCGAGATGAAGCAGACCTATTCACCCGAGCCAAAGTCGACGTCGCTTGAATGTTGGCTATCTGGCGCAATAGTGAGACGAAACTGACCCATGGTTGGAGACAGAGATCGGACCAGTGACAAGCGACTGATACTCACAAAGAGAACGGCACACCCTCGACATTGTCGGGCGCCATTTACATCGCCAATTTGTCGTTGCAACTCAAAAGTTTGTTGTCTGGCTTCGAATTGTACCCGAACTGGAGAAAACTACCCCTATTCTCCTCCGTTCTGCACCTGCTGAATGTGATGTCTGATAAGGACACACCCCTCGTCATCACTCCTGACTCTGGCATCACTTGCGCTTTCGACTTCCAAAGATGACGCTTGTAGAATCCATTCTTCAACACCTCACGTGCGGTTCAACTTAGGGTTAATCTGGTAAGTATTGCGTCCTCCGTCCGATTCGACCTGATTCGACGCGTTCTAACGTTCTTTGCTTTGTTTTCGGCCGTTTTCACGTCATATGCAACGCGCTGCGCCTCTATATGCACGCTTGAGACGTTCGCGCGATTTCCAAAGCGGCTTGGCTCGTCTGAGTGCTGCCTTGCAGCCTCGATACGTGAGTTTGGCCGTTTCTTCCTCCTTTGAGTTGTTCGGACGATTTTCGGTACGTCCATAGCTGTATTCGTGTTGTCTGAACTTCTTCGTGCTCACTCGACACATCTGGGGTTTCCAACGCTATTCAACTGGTCTACCGCCTGCTACCACCATGACCAGTCTCACCAACGCTGATGACGGCGAGTTCTGAGATCACCGCCGAGGACCCGCGATCGCTACCAATGCCAACATTGGCTACCACCAGCGCTAAGAGCACCAATTCCAGGACCACGGTGCCGCCGCCGCCAATGACAACAACAACGACCCTTCTGCCACTGAATGGTATCTAGCAAACGATGACGAAATGAGCAGGGTTGCTACCTCGATAGCGATAACACATACGACCTGACACATGCTGCCACCTCCGCCAATTCAGATGTTTGGGAAGCTAGGATGACACAACAACAAACGATCTTGGACCGCCCACGAGTTATTACCATGACGACAAGTATCGGTGGTGTATTCGTAGCTTGTCTAGCAGGCGTCGCCACAACTCCACTCACTGTAGTGCATAGGTCTCGATAAAGTGATGCCTTCCAAGAGACGGTGCTCGTATTTATGGGACTGCCAATAACAATTTCAGGCTTCGCTAGAAATTGGACTCAGATGCACTGTCGCTGGGTCAATACTATTGAATCAATGGCTACCACTTAATCCTGGAATATGGATCGACTTACGGCCTTCGCAAGACCTGCTAGATCCTGTGTATCTTTAGCACCTGCCCCGGCACCTGTTTTCGAACTTTCTGCAAGGTGCTGGTCGGTAATTACCATGATGATTGTACAAGGTAAATGATCTGATGACGTTGCAAGGACCGCGACAATGGAATACACGCTCAGTCTGCGCATCGCATGCCATGAACTCGGACATTGTCCACCAGAACTCCATTCTGTCGCCCTCCTCGTATAGTATCTATGACACCACGTATGCGAGCGCTGGAACGAGTCAAGAGCGCATAGACGAAGTCTGAGTTCCTCTTACCTTCAGTAGCCGTCCTCCTCCATTTCTCCCCCAGCACATGCTCTGTCTCTTTTCGAAGTGCAGATAACACATTGCCCTGTTGAATCGTCCCTGCCCAGACACTCGATCCCGAACTCACGGTCTGTCCACATGGATGCAGTGCGTATAGGGCACGCCGCTCGTCAACGCAACCCGATTATCTATGAACCACTGGCGACTCTCCGTACAGGTCGCATACACAGATACTGCACAGCCAGGCATACAGGACTCTGAGGGCGAGCCTCGACGCCTGAACTAGACGATCAGGTGCTCATCGTGCATCGGTTCTTCTGGTACAACAAACCCCGCAATAAGTGGCTCGCTCGTACATTCCCAGTGCATAGTGTTCTGTCAGGTTATCTCTGTGCCTCAGTCCATGGAGTTGTGAGGTGCATTATGGATGTGGGCAACAAAAAGAGTGGTTGAGTGGTGTGGGTAGCATGTGTATCCTCAGTAGATATGATATGTATAAGAACACATACAAATCCACTACCCATAGAATAGCCAATGAAAAAATGGTGCTCCACAACTCCATTTCATCGACACCATAAACTCTCACTTGGTCACCTTGCGGCATTTCACCTCTCCACCACAGGGCCAGCATCTTCATTTCGGTGCCAAACAAGTGGCTTTGCAATGTTGCACCAATATGTTGTGCTTGAGCCAGGCCAGCGAGGGTTATGGGGATATTGTATGACTGTTGTGATGAGATATCTGTTGGTGAATCCAGCAGCGAAGGAAACCAGCAATGATTTAAAGTCGTCGTCACTCGGAAGCGACAGGCCAAGTGGATTGTATAATTTGATAGAACGACCAAGGGAGTGGTACGCCCTCACAACACTGCTCTCTCTCTCGTGCCTACCCTTTTCGGATAATTTGTGCTGTCTTGGGGTGATGTTCGCCTTTAAAGAGAGTGACTTGAGGTCAGTAAGGAGGTTTCCTTCGCAGCAGAAGGACTCGGAGTCTGTAAAGTGACCATAGTCCCCCAGCTGTTCTTGTAAGACTTAAACAGTGTATCAAATGTATGTGTACTCACCCTTATGTCTATGGGTGCATATGAGAACTTCATGGTGACCCCATCCACGAGTAGCTCACAGCTATCTTGCTCACTCAGACAATGGCGTATCATGAGACCCCGCCAGTCACGATTGGGATCGTCTGTTCCCTGTATCAACAGTGTCCAGTGAGATAGTGATGTGCATGCACAAAAAAGAATCTACTTACATCAACATCAAAGCCTGTCCATTCACCTGATACATCACTGAAACCGGGATCCCGAAATACCTCAAGCTTAACTCCACATCTCCTTGAGCGCTTCCACATGACACAAGAAGTCTGTAGGATCAAGGTTGATCGAGGGAGACGGGTTTCCATAATGCAGACCCGACTTGCAGCTCCAAAACGTGCCTTCTTCATGGACTGTGCATGCTCTGGAGCTCTATTCAGCATTGAGTCATAGGGATTCCAGCCAGTCGTGCCAGGTTCCTCGTAAACGCCGTGTATCCAGTTCTGGCCAAAGCATTGACCCAAGCCCACTGCGAAACGATACTTTTGACTGCAAGTATAGTCTATGACACAAAGAGGATCTGCGGTACCCAAAGTGACTGTGTTCCCTGTGATTGATCTCATTTGGCACTTATCCGAGTAGGTGAAACCCTGCTTAAGGATTGCACTGTCATCGATTTCGAATGTAGAGTTGCAATGCGGTGGGTCTTGATATCTGAGATAGACGTGGCGTAATTGTAGACGCCCCCCTTCATGACGTAGAGACCTTGGACATCGATAGTAATTGGATTCCCACAAAGCCACATCGATGACCACTGGTTCACGCGATGGACGAGAGCGGCATGGCAGGTAGGCTTGGAAGACTGAGTCAGAACCATCGTAGGGACGGAGGAACAGCCAGATTTGGATGCCGCGATTCGTGATGGGGAATGTACCAAATTGATCGTCCTCAATCGAAGGGAGCTCTTCTTCCAGGATGTAATTTCTGAGAGATTCGATGAATTCGTCTCGATTCATCAGTTCCAGCTTATTGCAATCTCCGAAGAAGCTCGGGTCATCTGCAAGGACACTCCCAGTCCGCCATATTCCCCTGCAACCCCACGCAAAGATGCTTTGGTCGTTCGACGTACGGATGATCTCCAGCTGAAGACGGTGAAAAGCTTTCCTCCCCTCCCCATACAACATCGGCATGTTCACGTCCAGCAGACCCATCAGAGAATAAGCCCTGTCCTCCACTCGAGTCGTCGTCCGATCGGCAGCCCATGAAATGATCTGGGCAACGCACGGACGGTTTGAGGAAAGTCCTTCCTTCAGTATGTGTTGTGGAACTCGAGTGATAGTTTTTAAGGTAGGTGCAAGCATCCTCTTGTCACCGATGGGATGCCAATCCTTGTTGAAAAACTGGAGATCCCTCGGCGCTATCATCTCCTGCAGTGTCCACCCACGTGAGAACCACTCTGGCCAGCCGTCCGACTTGGGATACATTCCATCGTCCCTCGCAGTGGGAAAGGATGAATCCTGGACATCGTGGAGGTACGCATAGCATATTCTTGAGTTTTCGTACCACCGGTACATGGAATTGATGGCCTCTGATAGCTCTGCGCTGCTTCGTTTGTCGATACAGCAAGTGTCTGCCCACAACCACTCGTACCCGTCCTTCTTCGCCTGCTCGCAGCTGTGGAGGATCTTTCGATAGCCATCACGCTGGCGAATTTCTCTTCTTTTCTTCTTGGCCATATTCGCGAGCTCGACTATTTCGTCATAGTCTACTTCTTGCTCGATCCACCGATGGGATAAGATGGCGTACTTTGTCACTTCGTCATCACTGAACTCGAGGACTTTGGCTTGACAATCAACTCGTTTTCCCCGTCTAATCAATTCCTCCCTTTTAAGAAAGGCCTCTACATTGATCAGGCGCATGCTGCACCGGTGCATGTCAATCTCAACCGTGATCATCAATTGTAGATGGTATCCATACCCCCTCTAAATGAATTGATGACAATACGTGTTGTTGTGGTGATACAACCAGGTTGGTTCCCTTTGGTTGGTTAGCGTCTTTATATGCTAGTGCGGTCAACTGATGGCGATGGTAAGGGAACAAGGATAGCCCATGTAATTTCTAGCCGAAGAACTTCGGCATAACAATGTATTACATATGGAAAGCAGACAATCGCGCCATTACATAAAAATGTTATTAGGTACAAGTACTCCTTTCCTACGGACGTGCGGAGCTACAATAGTAGGGAGGAAAATACTACATTCGCGGTATCTTGTTTGTCATTTATTAGAAAAGATAACTAAGGAGTCGTGTCGGCTTTGAACACACGAAAGAGCTGTATATAATTGGCCATGTGCGAACGGATCAATGCGAAGGTCGGGAGCGGTCTTGGCCAATATGAGGTCGTTTGAGATTGAATCCCATCAATTTTGTTTTGTGGTCTGGATGGGCAGGGGAACGGCTGGTGAGTGGGGTGATTCCACTGGCAGCCGTGGGGAGGAAGCCCAATGATTCGACTTTGCCGGTTAGCCTAATTGTTGATCGTGATGTCGAGACCGCGGCTAGCAGCAACAATGGACGCACGAGATCGCCGCCACGAAGGAGGATCGTCACATCGGACAGGGGACAGGGTGTCAACGTTCTGCGATGAGTAATAATAACGAGAGAGAGAGAGAATTCTAAATTTGTATACCGCTGCAAGCAAACAAACAGTGCTAAGATGCGGTGCCACAGGCCGTAGGAGAGTACCGTATTTGGGGAACTAAGATATTATGTATAACGTATATTTGTAGGACAGCTATGTATGTAGTCTTGTTGGGTATCCTCGGAGGGCACTCCGGTTGCGTGTGATGGATGATTTGGTCTAATGGGTATGAACATATCCTAGAGGGGAGAAAAGGTGGTCAGTATGGTGACGGCGTTGTGTTGAAGATACTTCGGGGGAGGCGGGGTTGCTGCTTTGGGCGCGCTGGCAGCTCGATGGAGCTACGCGGTGTTGATCGTGTCCTAGAAGAGGAGGTCAGTGAGGTCTCATTGTGGTACTGGAGGTACTTCGGGTGGCGCGGGAGGGGTTTGTTTTTTGAATGTGTTGGTTGTTCGTAAGAAGCTTATGAGTGCATCGATGCCGTCCTTGGTGCCAAGAATGTCTGACGTGACTAGATCCTCCGATGCTTTCTTGAGGGTTTGGCGTTGATCTTCGTAGGTGGGGCATGCGGCGAGGATGTGGTCGCGTGATTGTATGGGTTCGCCGCAAGGGCAGGACTGGTCTTCTGTGGGGACGTGTTTGTTGTAGTATTCGCCCATAAAGGCGTGGCCTGTGCGGGATTGGATGAGGCGGCCGTACAGGTTGCGGGGCGTGTGGGTGAAGTGTTCCCGGGGCTTCAGGGCTGGCGCGAATCTATTGGCTTGCAGGAATGCGCTTGGGCGCTGGAGTTGTTTGTGCCACTCCGTTGTCCAAGACGTGATAAGGTGTTGGCAGGACTGCGCTTTCTCGTGGGAGAGGGATATGGGTGGGGTTTCCACTGCGATTTCTGTCGCTGCTTTCGCTAGCGTGTCCGCACGTTCGTTACCAACGATCTTTTTATGTCCAGGCGTCCATGCGATTTCGACATAATGTTGGTTTGAGGATTCGAGGAAGGAGATTATGAGGGAGCGGGTGTGGAGGTTGACATGCTGTGACGATCCCGGTACGATGTCAAATGCAGTCTGTACGGCAGCCTGGTTGTCAGCAAAGATGTGGATGTGTGTGACGTTGTGTTCTGTTGCGTAGTCGATGGCGGCCTTTAGTGCAGCGTTGACGGCAGTGGCTTCCGCATCGTAGATTTCCACGCACGGTCCCAGGGGTTTGGAGCCCTGGAAGATGTCGTGTAGGCCGTGGTATCCTATCCAACCAGCTCCTGCGCTTTGTTGGCCGGTGTCGTCTTTGTGCAGAGAGCCGTCTGAGTAGGCCAGGATATGCAGTGGGTCCGACTGGAAGCTGCGGACGTACTTGATGTGCACTTCAGCGGCTTTCTCTTTGTCGTCTTCGTAGTTTGTACTTCTGATTGATAGGCGGGGTGAGAACGTGGCTATGGTGTGAGACCATGGGGAGATGGCGAAGATGTCTATGTGGGGGATGGCGGGTGAGGAGCGTAGAGCGAGTCTGGTCAGGCAGGTCGTTTTGGGGGGTTTCCTGCTCCTCGGGCAGAACTTGTCTGGTGGGAGTGCGGGTGCGGGGTATGTAAGATCATACCCATGCCACTCTCGAGGAAGTCTGAGGTATATGGGGTTGGTACGTGCTAGCTTGTGTATTCTTGAAGCGGCGTTGCTGCTGAGGCGGTTGAGAACGAGGGGGATTGGGGGGGTGGCGCTGTCTATTTCTAGTGCGTGTATTGGGGTGGTGCGGAACGCCGCACAGATGTGGCGGAGGCAGGCATTTTGTACCATAGTAAGTTTGTTAGCGTGTTTTTTCTTACCGTCCCACCAGACTGGGCTGGCGTATGTCATTACGCTCCGTACACATGCACCGTATATGGTGCGGAGGAGTCGTTGGTGTAGGCCTCGGATTGTGTTTCCGAGCATCTTCAGTCCCTTCGCGATGTTTTCAGCTTTGTTGGTGGCCGTTTTTACGTGCTCGTTGAAGAGCAGTTTTGAGTCAAACGTGATGCCAAGCCACTTCATAGTGCCGCGGTGGGACACAACAACGTCTCCGTCTGGGCCGGGGAGAGTGATGTCGGGGAAGGTGATGTTGTGTTTTCTCGTAAAGTGTGTGAGTTCACACTTGACGAAGTCGATTGAGAAACCAAGGCCGTGCAGTATGCGTGTTACGGTCATGAAGTCAGCATGTA
Source organism: Scleroderma bovista (assembly GCA_037178675.1). Classification (NCBI taxonomy): domain Eukaryota; kingdom Fungi; phylum Basidiomycota; class Agaricomycetes; order Boletales; family Sclerodermataceae; genus Scleroderma; species Scleroderma bovista. Next base: position 76,804 of record JAYMGJ010000599.1, read on the forward strand.
GGGCGATTATGTTTTGTTGTAGACTGGTTGAAGAGTTGTACATATTGACGTCATCAATGTAGCCGACGAGTGTAGTGGGGGTGAGTCTGGCGGAGGGCGGCGCCTGGTGGACGTATCTTGTGGCCAGCCTAGCCTGAAACTCCTCATACACCAGGGATGCGTACAGGATTGACAGCGCGGGGGAGATGGGTGATCCTTGTGGGATGCCGTTTTCAACAGGCCTGGAGTCCGATACGCGACCATCTAAACAGATGGCGGCCTCTCTGTTCGACAGGAACGAGCTCACCCACTTGACCATGGGTAGCGGTAACCGTTTTCTGCGCATGATAGACGTCAGTTTGTCATGATTAACATAGTCAAAGAAACCTTTAATGTCGAGGGTCAGGCTAGTAGTGACTAGCCCATGGTTGCGGGCTGCTTCTATGTCATGGGTGAACATAAGTGCCGCATCAACTGTCGAGCTACCTGGGTGGCCTCCGAATTGTGTAGCGGGGACTAGGTTGTGTTTGTGGATCATGTGGGAGAGGCGGCGGGCGATGACCGACTCTAGGACTTTGCCTAGGCACTCTTCCAATTGAATGAGGCAGTAGGCACGAGGGTTGGAGTAGTCTGGTTTCTTCAGCTTGCGTAGTGCTACTGCTACCATCTTTCTCCATACCTGGGGGTGGTACCCAGCATTGGCGCACTTGCTGATCAGAAGGAATATTGGGACGGGGTCAGCGGACCACGCCCACCAGAGAGCCATGTAGTTTATTTGACTGGGGCCTGGTGCCTTGTGTTGGTTCGGGGCGAATATTGCTCTACGGACTTCTGCATATGAAACAGGTTCCCAGGCGATGTCGTCAGGGTGGGTATGTACGAGTTCTGTGGGGTCGGCGTGGATGGGTGGGGGGGGGGTTGGAACAGTGTGTTACGAAGTGCATTGCACTTGTCTTCGTGTGATACTGCGGCCGGTAGGCCCTGGCCTTGGTTGATGGGGGGGGAAGGGTATTGACAGATACCTTTGGGCCATTTGGTGAACGCCCATATGTCATCTGGTGCTGCCTTTTCCAGTTCATCATTGACCCACTTTCTCTTAGCTGCCTTCGTGAGACGTTTCAGTCTGTTCCTGGTCCTTTTGATTAGCATCAGGGTGTCGGTAGCTTCTTCCTCAACAACGTTAAGGAAGATCTGGGCCGACCTTCTCAGGTCATGCAAATAGTCATATGCCTGCGTCAGCTCTGGTGTCCACCGTGGGCGTGCGTGCACGGATGCTGTCTTTCCGCTTGGGAACGTGTGCCTCCATGGCGGCCTGTATGGCGTTGTGCAGCTCTTGTGTCGCGATGTCCAGAGTCAGTACAGAGGGCCTCTCATCATGCAGACCTCTGAAGGCCCACGCGCAGCCTTCGACCTCAGACTTGTATGCAGTTTTCCACTTCTTCGGGATGTCGTCTTTCAACCCTCTCCACCTGAACCTCTGGGCTGTGACATTTTCCAGTGCCACCACTCCATAGTCTATTGTCCATGTTAAGGGGTAGTGGTCAGATCCGTGTGCTAGTTCAGGTGCTACCCTCCACTCGAGGACGGAGTTGGCTGCATGTGTGGCGTTGTTGGCGAACGTGAGATCAAGGACCGATGTGGCCCTGCCACAGTGCGAGAGAAAGGTGGGTGTCCCTTTGTCATTACACATGGTCATGTGTCTGTCCGTCAGCCACTCTACGAATGTCTCTGTCCTGTGGTCGGGTTGCGGTTCGTCGATGGCCCACAACGGGTAGTGCATATTGAAGTCGCCGGACACGACTACTGGGATATTTTCTGGGAGGGCAATGTTACAGAGATGGTCTACAGACCAGCTGTTGTTGTCATCTCCAGCCTGCTGGTTGTACATATTTACTACGATTGTGGGGGGGTGCGGTGGCTGGTCCACCTGCAACACCTGTATGTCAGCGTCTGAAACCAGGTCTGAGCGAAGTGTGATGTGGAAGTCCTCTCTGCGCCTGTAGTAGGCCAGCGTGCGCAGGGCTAGGTCTTCGGGGACCGGTTGGAGAGGCAGGATTGGGTTCCATCCACTTAGCGCTACTGGGCCGTGCTGGTCATTACCTATATGACCAAACCATGGCTCAGTCAAGAGAATTATGTCGACTGAATTTACCATGGCATTTAAGATAGCGTGGCAAACTGGGTTGCTGCGGTTTGCATTGAGTTGTAGGATTTTGATGGGTTTGGTATGTTGTCCCCTCATGAAGAGGTTGTGCCGGGGGTGTCGCGGTTGTTGTTGGAGGTGGGGTTGTTATGGAGTAGGCAGCCACCTTTGGGTGGAGTGCGGGTAGTACCAGTGATGGCCATTCTTGAGGGGCATTTTGTATTGTCGGCAGGGTGGGGCCCTTTGCAGTTGGGACACTTCATAGGTAGGTGGTTGCAGTTCATGCGATTGTCTTCAGACGTGGGGCATTCCAGGCAGGCGTGGTCGGTTTCTGTATGTTCACCGGCGCTGTCACGCACCAAACAGGTTTGGTACAGTGAACATGGAAGATAACGCCTATATCGAATGATCCTTATGCGAAGGATAAGCATGACGGACCCTCATCGTAGCCATCTATCGCACAAGACAACTATCCTGATGCGAGAGATGAATGCCAATGCAGACAGTCATCTATCGCACGAGAACCGCCAAGAAGCAGAAGAAACTGAAGGAATAACGTCAATTGTGGTATGAGAAAGGAATGCACACGTCTGCAGTCCAACTCCCATACCAGAACGATCAAAGAAGCCGAAGAATTGATGGAGAAACGAAGGAGAAAGAGAAGAAATGATTTTTAGCGCCCAAATGTCATTTTTAGGCGCCCAGTGCCGGCATTCCGATATTTTGAATAGCTCCGTCGTTTCTGAAGCTATCAGGCGTGACTATACCATCAGAGAGCCTAGAACGTGGTCTATCTGCCTGTCAAGTTCCGACGCAAATCCGTTCATTTCCCACGGAGATATTCCCCCCGCAATCCAGACGTTCGCTTCATCACTCACTATGGAGTCCGTATTTTCTCTGGATCATTTCTCCGCTATTGCTGCAGATCTCCACTATGTCCTGCTTTTAGGACAGCCTCTCCCAGAGTTCCCGTGCACTGCCTGGCACATATCTTCCCAGCCTGCTCCCTCAGTCCCTCTCGTTCTCGGTCAGCGCGTTCTCCTCGTCAGTCCTGCGTCAAGGACGTACTTTGGTCATCTTAGGTCTATTGTCAAGCTTGAGAAGTCTTCTCTGGTCGTCTCTGTGTCCCTGAGCCCTCAGCCTATGGTCCCTTCCTCCCAGATACTTGCCATGTCCATCTTCCTCTGTCGTTCGTCTCGCTTCCCTGGATGCGTCGAATTCAATACTCTATCCGCTTCCCTACTTTCAGACGACGTCCCCCAGCACCATGACAGTTATTTCCCCCACTTTATAGTGCTATTAGGAAGAAGAACCCTCTCTCGTTCTTTCCCAGAAGAGAGCTCGTCAAGGGAGCCCATGGTTGCGCTTCAGCGGCGCTAGAACACATGCACTATACCTTAGTGTATGCTGACCCCCCAAAAAGACCTCTGGACCCCTGGTACCCTTCTTGTGGCTGTTTTGTCTCGGATCAATCCCCCTATTAATCCCAGATCTTCCCCATTGTTGTCCCATCAAATTCCTGATGGTACACAGCCCCCCATCAAACTTCTTAGGCTGTGCATCAATGACTCCTTCTGCTGTGCAGTGACTCATCCCTTGCTTACTGATGCTCTCTTGTCATCAGTATTACTCTATCCCTTTCGCATTTTTGGTATATTACTCAGCTGATGACTCACTCCCTTACCAATCAATCTTGTCATGCAGCTTACTCATTCCTTTACTCAGCAGCTTATTCATGCTTCCTATGCTTACTCATTCCTGCTTATCCCTTGCTTACTGATCGCTTACAAACCCCTTACAAAGCTCTTACCAATCCCTTACCAATCCTTGACAAATTCTGCTTACTCCCTTCTCTTTTTGTACTTTAATGCTGTGCCCCCCCATGTATTTAAACCCCTGGGCTCAGCCCAGTGAAAAAAAGACCCAATTGCACGAAATTATCCCTCTCTCAGACTCTCTCAGTCAGTATCCCCTCAGCTCTTTGAGTCTTGTAGGCTTCAGTGAAAGTCTAAAGGCTCAATATTGTCAAGTTTATCCAAGTTATTCAAGATCTATTCTTTATACTAGGCTCAAGCGGAGTCTAGGCTTCATACCAGTCAATCTTCCTCGCCTCTGGACATCAGAGGCATCCTGCCCCTTTGCTGCACCAATCTCTAGGTGTAGTATCGCTGTTTCAGTCTCAGTCTACCCAATCCCCGCTTTGACACTTCCTAGGCTTTAGGAAGAGTCCAGACCCCTATCCCCTTCGTCTTCTATTACTCCTGTACCCCAGGAGTATCCTGCATCATCGTCTGCATCACCTGTTGGTGTAGATCCCTTCCCCCCTCCTCAGCACATCCTCTCTGGACACCGCGGAGGTAAACCACCACTCGCACTTTTTCGTAGTCCTTTGTTGGTGTTGTGTTTGGGTTATTACTCCGACCCAAATACACACTTTGACTCACAGCGCAAGTTCTGCACTTGGGGTCTTTGTTGCATTTAATGTGGCCGTAGGACCAGCAGTTCGTGCATTGTTTTACTGGTTT